>JANHGB010056116.1:0-35508 GCA_026283785.1 Coracopsis vasa
GGCACTGGAATGGGCTGCCCAGGGAAGGTGTGGATGCTCCATCCCTGGAGGTGTTCAAGGTCAGGTTGGACAGAGCCTTGGGTGACGTGGTTTAGAGTGAGGAGTCCATGGCAGCGTGGTTGGAACTGTATGATCTTAAAGTCCTTTCCAACCCTAACTATTCAATGATTCTCTGAACTGAATGGTATTTGGCACTTCAGAAAACGAGTATTACAACAGTAACTACACTCATCCTTTCACAGCTCAGTGGAGAATTACTCTAAGCACTGGAAAAGGTCTACAAGATCATCTCACATTCTCTGAATTAATGCAAAGATCTCATTCATTAGGATTTGGTGTCAAGCTTTTGTTTTGTTATTTTTAACAACATGAAGGTCAGTTTTTATAAAGATCCAGGTCTGCTGGTCATGTCATTCTCTTTGGTGCTCTGAGTTCCAGTAACAGTTTAAGCCAGCTTAGTCTTCTTTAAGAGATGCTGGTGCCCAAGTTAAATCATATAACCCCCTGCAACACACACGCTATAAAAATGTGACCCTTAAGCAGCAGACTCTCCAATGCAATTATAACAACAGTACCCAGTGCTATGATATTATTATAGTCCATTCGTAGTCCACAGATACCAAGCAGGAATACAGCAAACTATTTGACAGGCTACTCTTTCTGCTGTGGAGATGGCTTATACAGAATCCCATTATACTCAGCAAAGAAAAACAACACAAGGAGCAAGAAATCTCAGCATGGTATGCCAAAAGTTACTCTTTGTTGCAGGCTGAGCTCAGCACCAAATCTACTCACATCCCCTTTTATTTAGTTAACAGAAAAAACCTGATGCCAGACCTAGCTGACTGTGATGCAGTGCTTCATTTGTGGAGCCATGATGTTAGCAATGGTTCATTGAGACTACTTCTCATACACTATCACTAAAGCACTCCTTGTAATTATGTTGAACAATTAAGCATAAATTAAGTTACCAAAAATGACATTGGGTGAACACACTTGCATGGATTAACTCTGCTGACCCCTGTGACTTTACGTAGGGAAGAATTTGAATCTAACAAAAAATATGATTTGATGGACAACCTGGAGCTATGCAGAAAAAATGAATTAGTATTTCAGTCCTATTTAAAACACATTTATTAAGGGCATTCATCCTAATCTAGACTCTTTCAAATTACTTATTGAATATCAAAATAGCCAGAAATAGAAAAGCCATTTAAAAACAGTCACCATCCCAAAGTGAAACAAAGGCGTTCCTGCACATTTGGTGAAATTCTGCTAGAATTGCTGTTGTCCTGATGCAAGCACAGCCCTTTCTGCTGAATGACAAGGAAAAGAATTTGTCTTTTTAAAAAAACTCTTACAGATTATAAGGCTTATTTTGTTTCCAAATAGTGAGGGTTTACACACACATGCACCCACCATAGATTAATATATGCTCTAAACCGTCTGTAGAGAATTGAACACCAAATCAATCTCTCACGTCCTTCAGTGTAAAAAATAAATGAATACTTGGAATAATTTCCCTGTCTTCCTCATCTACATTTCCCATTTTCAAAAGGGATGGGTACCATAAATCTGAAATGCAGACATAGCACTTAAGAAATACAGAACAAGCGTTTTTAAAAAACTTGTGTAAATTAAGTATTTCTGATCTTTAAGATTCCATGAATAATTCCATATTTAAAATAAGTTACCTCTTTCTCTTCAAGAGATCAGATAAAACTAAAACTCCATTTATTTGAGAGAAAAAAACAGAACAAGATAAACAAGAAAGTAAAAGTATTTCTATTAACTTTAACATCATAAACACTATTTCCCTAAAATAGAGAAATACTTTCTGGACCTATTCCACCAAAGTCAATGGAAGTCCCAGTCAGATTATACTAAACCTACAGTCTTTAAAGTCTCCAAACCAATAAAAATACTTACCAGCAGTCATCAGCATTTTGTTTAAATCCATAAGTAAATTGCTGTTTTGGCACAGTTGAAAGCATTTGTCAAGAAATTAATGTAATCACCAATTATCCTTTTAACAAATTGTACTCTATCAACTCGGAAGCCTTTTTCCTTCTCCTGTAAGAGGAGCTTCACATGCCCTGATCAAGTTACAGGAATCTCATGTAACTTCTGAACAGATCTTAGTGTTCCAGGGAGCAATCTACAAAACCCTAACTTTCATTAGTAGGTTTTATGAAATATTTTCATGTCTTTAGACTGCCTATTACCCTCATATTGATTACAGGCACCGACAGTGTATTAAACGTACATGCCCCAGAACATAATCATCAGAAAATGTAGCATGAACTTTGCTTTGTTCAACAATTATTTGCTGTGATACACTGAGATTTTTACTTAGGGCTTTATCTTGTCATGAAGATTCTGTGCATTTCACATTAACTGGGTAATAGCTTAATCACAGTTTGCAATGCCAAACTAATGACTGAAGAGAAAAAATAATGTGTGTTCAGAGTCAAATACCATCCTCAGAGACTTCCAAAGTCATGTGTAGCGCTATTTGGGACCAGCATCATGATCTCTTCACCTATTTTCCATCCACTCCATAAAGAGCAGGACTGACAGATGTGAACACATAACACACTTCAGTTTTTTTCTTATGACCTCTGGTACAGCCACCCCCATTCTTTATTATTCTAATATGTGAAGAAACTGTGCATTGACTGAAAACCATTTGTGGTGACTTAATTTGTGGATGAATTCTATTCCATCCTGCTCCAATCTGTTCTACATCCACAAATAGCTGAAGACATTCAACACCTTTTACCTTTCAGTGATGTACCTCCAAGGAGAAGCTATTCAGTGAGGTATTCAGGAACTGCCAGTATAAGACTTCAGATTTCCTCTGATTTATTCACTTGCTCTAAAGCCATATCAAGTTTCTAAACACTCAAACACAGGAGTTTCAGCAACACAGAGAAAATAAATTCCATCTTTGACCTTTTTAAACTGCTCTTATAGCATCATTCTGTAAGACTGAATTTGTTTTTCTACTCAATATGTTCCATTCAATGGCTGCAAGACATTAGCTAGGATTAAAATCAGTTCAACAACATTAACAATAAATAGCACTTTAATCTGAAGAATACAAAGGTACCAAAACACCCAAAAATGACCATAACTGATCCACTTGCTTTAAGATTCAATATTCTCAGTGGCAAGTCAATGTTTCTCTTGCAGTCTTTATGAGGCTTAACAATGAACACTGCTTAAAAGATAGATGTTTCCTAGAAGAACATGATGAGGTGGGCTTTATAGGTGAAAATGGCATTTCTGTTATTCATGACATGACAATGCCCCAGGGTTCTGATGACAACCTGGACACTACTGTGCTAGTTATTTTACAAATGGGACATAAACAGAGTCATCACATAAAAATATATATTAAATATATATACATAGCTGAGAATAGTCCAGGGCCTCAGGGCCATACTGTCTCATATGAAAATTTGGGTCCATATAGTAGATCAACTCATTTACCGACCTGTCGACAACACCAAATACCCCTTTTAAACTAATTCCTCCTTGCAGGTAGTATGTCTGTATGTTAGATGTACATCACACCATCTAGGCAAGTAGGGATGTCACAGAGAATATCTGCACCTAAAACCTTAATCAATGAAGACAGAAATGTAGTATCTCCAGTTAGGTCCATCTCCAATCAAGGCAGCTAAAACGTACAATATATGTAACACTTTTCCCCCTTTCCCACTTAATCTCTAAATATGGATCCTACATATGGATATCCCAATTATGGATGCATGGATAGCCCAATGCATCTGCAAATGCTTGCTACTGCAACAGAAAATCCTCTATGGTTCTGGTTGTCAGTGGAGTTAGATGACCTGACCTAAAGCATGAGGTCTATAAGATGTGCTGAAGAACTAAATCCATTTGCTGGTAGCTCAAGCAGACCTCAACTATTGGTGGAAAAAGCACTGTGGCGAGAATTGCAACATATTTGTGGCAGTGAGTCACGCCAAATTGTGCGGCTTTCTTCGGGCTCTTAGAAAGCGAATGCGTACCTCTGAAGTATATACTCTGTACCAGTGCCCTCTACTGGCTGTCATCACAAGAAATAAACTGCAATTAATACGAGGTTGAGTCACATCTCTTCTCACGTGTATTTATTTATGCAGACTTGTCAGGTAGAGGTTTGTCATTTTAGTATTGAAGATAATGTTCTTTGCAGTGCATATCTGTGGTTAGCCAGTGACAGACATATTAGCTCATGATTGACTGTAGATAATCATGTACTCTTTTGGGTGAGCTGTGCGTGCGCTATGCTTGTACATCTAACTATTACACTGGGCCTGTTTTCAGCAAATACATGGCTGCTTCTCTGTGGCATTTTCCTAAACGTCAATATAATGTCAATAATGAAAACCAACACTAGGGAGGCATTCTGCTCTAATGGCTAGGAAAACATGCCCTGGAGCCTGGATTCTGCTGCCTCTGCCCCTGCCTCACCAGGTAACCTGCTGTTATGTATTATTTACATTACAGTAGCATCTGGAGGCCTCAGGACCCGGGCAGGGTGGGGGCACTACTATGGTATGAACTCTCAATGAAAAACAAGCTTACCCTTCCTATGTAACAGCATACAGAAGGAAAATGAAATAAGCACATTGTAATAGGAGCCAGGAGTACTATGTCATTACTCTGTGCTCCAGTTTCCCCATTTGAAAAGCACTTTGGGATGCTCACATGAAAGATGAACACCGATTTTTAAGCACTGGTATTAGATTGGAGGGGAAGGATGTGAAGGGGGGTATAGATACATTTTGCCACACTCCCAGATAAGCTTTTTCCACTGGAACAGGTAAGATGGAAACTTTCCGTGGACTGTGTTTCCATGATGGCAAGATACAGGACTGTGAAATGCACTAATTGCTTTACAACTAGCAGTAAAAAACCACATTTGATACCTTCATCCTTGGTACTTTGCTCATGCATAGTTGCAAATAATCACTTATTAAGTGAGATTCAGGGACAGGACTATCACACAAGGGTTTTGCTCCTTGAAGAGATGCCCACTGAGCTGACAGAGAGTGAAAACATCAGCAGTTTAAAAAGTAAAAGAGAAAAAAAACACAGCAGGCTTGCTTTCTTTTGATTTCACCCCCTGCAGCAGCTGCTTTCTAGGCATGTGTGTCCACAGCTCCCTTCTCTTGTCTGCACACACACAGAAATAGCTTTAATGCAAAAATTCAATCCTCAGTATCAGGCTGTCATCACACAAAAATGAAACTGCTCATTTTTAACCAAAGGAAGCTTTTTTATGACTCGTTCCCCCAATAAAACCATCATCTCATGCTAACGAGGTGCCATGAGATAGCTCACATGGTCAAGCCGAAGCGCTGTTTCTCAGGCTAAGCAGGAGGAGCGCAAGGAGGCTCAGTGCAGCTCAACCTGTCTGCTCCCCCATACACAAGGAGAAGTCACCTCCTCCTGACCCCGTTCTTTGAGCAAAAGGAAGAGCCCTTCCACTGGAACGCAGTGCTAAAGGCAAACATGCCCTAAGGAAATGAGAAGAGCTGTTCAAATGAGTAAAGCCTTGCAGGATGAGGCCTTGTCTCTATCTTTCTATTTCCAGTTCTCAAAAGCTGTGTCACTGCCAAACCTCACAACAGCAGCTTCCACATTACTGATGTCCACTGAAGGGGCTTGTGGGTTTTGGTTAACTAAAATGAATACACTTTAAAGTAAAGTTGAATATGCCACTTATTTGCAGTTTGTTATCATGTTCCTAAACACAGATTGAAAAAAAAAAAAACAAATTCTGCTGCAGTTTAATTTTGTTTATTTTTTAAAAAAATTCTCTTAACAAGATTCCTAAAGGGTAGCTGGGCCTGAAAAGGATAAAATCCTACACTTACCAAAACCACAAAGAACAAAATTAAGGGGAGATATTCATGCAGAGTGGTAGCTCTGGTGGGTTTTTAGCTGATGGAGCTCTCAGCAAAAGACTGCATCTTCTGCAAAGCATGTGCATGCATGCCTACATAATGCAATAGAGTTTGTAAAACATGTGGAAAATATGAAATATGACAACGATTTTTTAATAGACCTTACAACAGTTTCCCACCTGCCTTTGTGGCACAGCCTGCATCTTGCTGTCTCTGCAAGCCCAGGAAGAGCCACCAAAATCCCCACTAATTCTAGCATTATGATAGCACAGCAGGGAAACTGGACTCACATTTCTTATCAAGGGTTATAGAAGTCTAGTAGGCACAGACCCCACTTTTTCAAAGATAAAAGCCACTCCAACGAGGAAGTTAATCTATCTAGCTTGATGGACCATGTCTTGTAATCTGCAAGAAACACTGCTTCGCTCTCCACCATTCAGTTGCACAACTACTGCCACTGCTGAGCCTGAATTCTGTCATTCCAACAATCACATTGGAAAAAGAACAGGTATGAAATGCTATAAGTCTGGACTGAAGGTTTGCTGCCATAAAGTCAAGACTCCTTAAAATACCCCTACCTATTCCCTGAACTCTTGCAGGACTGAGTCCATAATTTAGTACAGGTCTAAAATATTGCTTTGATCAGCCCACATGCCCTGGAGACATCTTCTCTCAAATAGGCATGTTGAACTGCTTAAACCTGACCTGCATGTGACTGCAAAAATGCATCAGAGAACTATTGATTTATGAAGTTAACTGAAGAACTACTTCACTTCCAGTACAACAGGCAACCACAACTCTAGATATATGTGCTCTGAGGAAATTGTTCTCAGGTAAATAAGTATCTTACACACACCTCCTCCAACCCAACAGTTTGTGGTCCCACTATCTCTTATTTTGAGACCCAAAACTGCAACATCTAAACGCGTTTCTAACTTTATACCCCTAGGGTGTCCCAATCTATTTAATGGGAAACACCAAATTCAGCTGGATGACTTGCAAGTATCATGCTACGCATACGTTTAAAAATGGCAAGATTAGGAGCTGGTAATCCATAACAGTCTAGAACAACACCTACACATAATGAAGGTCAACCGATTTGGCTTCTGAAGGCAGCAGCAAGTTTTTAGACAGACATTTGTGTGATGTCTAACGCAGAGCCTATGTTTTGTGTCCGTTAATAAACGCGTCCTTGTAAAATCTCTGTGAAGTAGAAAAGTAGTGTTATCCTGATTTTTCACAGATGGAAAATGGAGACACGGAGAAATTAAAGGGGAGAGGCTGTCTCTAGGGTAAGCATGACGCAAACCAGCCAAATCTTTATAGGTCAAAACTGCCACTTTGAATTGCACCTAGCAACAGATGGGAAGCCAGATTCATTCCATTATGCGTCCTTTTCAGTAAGAAGACAGAAAATAACCAGTGTAAAATATATGCCTTATTTTTGCTATTATTGTTTGTTAGGCACTGCTAGAACAGAACGTGCTGTGGAGGAGATGGAGAGGAAATGCCGATTATTGCAAGGGTAACATTTACCTACAGATCTTGTAATCAGGGAGTTGCTTTCTGTACCAGTTTATTCTCAGCGGCTCTGAAATCTCCCAGATGAGTAAAGACATTTGGTCTCTATCCCAGTATTCGCTCAAAAGCGGTATAAACAGAAAGCTGGGAAAAAAGAAAAAGCCATGCTTATCAGGCTGTTGCTGCTCTATCTACCTCTTGCTGCCTTCCACAGTTTGCAGGACACATGAAAAGTAAAATAAATACCCAGTTACATTTTGCTTATCATCTGACACATTTCACAAGAAAATAAAGGCATCCACTGAGGGTTTCCTCTTTATAATTCTGCCTGCTGCTGACAGAAGGGGTGCCCAGAATTAGGCAGAGAAATAACCTCTTAAATATATACATATTTAAAAAGCATTTTATCTCAGGGGAAAAAATATTTTCTGCTGTGGTTGGTTGCTATCTCAGCCCTGCTTTAAACATTTATCTGATGAAATCAGTGCATTCCTCAAAAGAGATGGTTCATGAATCCTCAGATTCTTAAGCTAACAAATAATTAAATAGCTGAAACTCTGCACTTTTAACAGTAAAGTGTCTGACTCATGATGCCTAGTTATAAACCCAGCAGGTTCAGCATGCCACCCCAGCCTGGCTGGGGTAATGCACTCTCACACAGCAGACAGCAGGGTGGGATTTGGCCAGTCACCTCAGCTCAGGAATCCCACACCATTCCAACCAGCCCCTGCAAATGGCATACAGGCAGATTCATTGTGGAGCCACACTAACAGCTGGGACAAGAGGCATTAACATTGCAGAAATTACAGAGATGAATTAAGGACACCAGCTTTTGTCTGGGATTAGCTGGTTTTACAGACCTTGGGAAAAGCGTCAGCTTTTTAAAACTACTTCTATTTTGAGATTGCACAGTTTGAGAGCCTGTTTTTAAAGCTGTGGTGGTGACCCCAGTTCAGTCAGTGGTATGAATGCTCCAAGAATTAGAAGAGTATTTGCTAATCTTTACAGTTCTTTGACATCCAGGTGTCTCACAGCATTTCAAAGACATTTGTGAGAGTGATTTCTAGAAAATTTAAGTCACATGGATGATGGCAAACAAGACACAAACAGGTACAGAGAAGTTAAATGTCATCTGAAAGTCTAAGTCCTTTACACCCCACTTCCATGTGTTTGTATTTCATGGTAACTTAAAAATCCTGTCCATTCATTCAGTGGTACAGCAATGTCAAACACAATGTGCTGGCAACTGCTGGTATTGCTTCAAAGGCATCTTTATTTTAGCATTTTGTATAGCATAACCTGCCAAACTGCAGGGGAGGCAGGAATGCACCCAATACTTTCTAAGAGGAATCACAAGTAATCACATCATTTCTACACGTACCCAAAAGTAGGGGGCAAAATCACTTTTAAAATAATGACATTACACTAATTGAATCTGGAACAAACCATGTAAAGGAGGAATAATATGACTTGTCATCACCTTACAAACATCCTCAACAATAAGCTAAGGACAGCTGTCAGACTGATGGAAAACCAGAAGGATTAACACGAGATGACCACAGTGACATTTTCTATCGACAGAAACCACTGATGTCAACCAATTTACAGTCACTCTAATGTATTTAAAAATCTTCATGTTTATACACATAATGGTCTGCATGTGTTAGAAACATCAACTGTTTATTTGAGATGCTAGTAGTCTTCCATGGTGCCTGTATTGCCTGAGAGTGTGCAAAGAGGTGCCTGACACAACAGCCGCAACTTCAATTACCTATGAGGACGTAATTCTAGATGCACGCTGTCTTCAGAATGAAAAACATATGCCATTTCTTAGGTTCCAACCAATCCTGTCTTTAATATGACAGGAGACGGCTAAAAATTCTGCAAGCTGTTATGAGTGATTACAAGCCCAGGTATCCTTCAGAAGCTGCTGGAGGAGGGAAAGATCTTGAACTAGATTAATTTAATTAAAAACAACCCACTAGTACGCAGTTGATGGAGGTTAGCACTAATAAGCCCCATGATAATTAAAAAGGCTTGAAGTCAAGGATCATAGTTTATCTGCCATGGCAGAACACCTGCCTGCCTGCTCTAGGTGAAGCTTGGCCAAATCTGTACACCCAGTTCAATTTCCTAACATGTACTACAGATAACTTAACAAATTAATTACACGGTAAGAAAAATTTAACTCCATGAAAGAGATGATGCCTTAGCTGGGATCAAGACCTCTTACATCCAACATTAGTTTAGCTTAGCAGACAGGAAGGGATCTGCAGGAAAACAGAAGAGAAACTGGGAAGAACTTCTTGCAGTATCCGGACTTTACAAGTGACCAGCCCAACTCTGCTACCTCTCACCACGTGCCAATGACCTAGTACCTTTCCATGTGCTTTTGCCTTACTCCCTAAGTGTGGCAGCAGCAGCAGTCTGAGGGATGGGGCGGGTGAGGGAAGCAGTACCTTGGAGGTTGACAGGTCCATAAAAGGCAACTCAAGCCTTGAACATTACAAGCAGAAGTTCAGTGATTTCCATGGGACATGAGGTACCACGCAGGATGAAAATGAGGGATTCTGTGTTCTGACAAGCCAACAGCTTACTGCCAACCTGAAGACTGATGATTATTAAGAAGAAAAGCTACAAATGTTGACATTATTCATATCCAAGCTGCACTTGTTCCAAGATCATAAAAAACTCTCACTTGCTGCAAAATGTTCATTTATCTGAGATACACGATGTGGCAATAGCTCAGGAGTGGAGTTTGGACTCCTGCTCCTGTACGTCAGCCCAGGCAAGGGTGGGCTCTGCATGACTCAGATCCTACCTGGGGGGAGCTTAAGATGAGCCGCATTTGACAAAGCAGGTCTCTGTCAGATTCTCTTTATCAAAAAGCATTCTCACTAGGAGAAAACATTAAAAGTAGCTGCACAACAGGGAGCCAGAACCAGTTAGTTCTGGAAATTCACAAGTCTAAACATGACTCATATTTTGAGCGTGTCTCCATACAATACTACTAAATACACCAAGGCCATCACAGTGTATGTCTTCTGTCTGACTGTAGTTTTGAATACAACTCACTTATCAAGAATTAACTTGAAATCCATGCCTCCAGGTTAATTTGACCAGTTCTGATCCATCTGCAGTCCTGAAAGTTGTTCAAAATTATACACCATATATCTTGAAGCTCTTAAATTGTCCAATCTAACAGAAAGCTTTTACAGTCCACTTTTATAAATTGCAACATTCCAAACAAGTTTTAATCATTCTTCCTTTGTATGAGCTCTCCTTACTTGTAGCTATTTAAAAAATGGAGTCCCAGATTGCCTGCACTTGTAATACCATCCTGGGAGGAAAAGAAAAAAAGATTATAGAATTGCTCAAACACCTCTGGAAATTACCTCTCCAAGTGTCGGTCATGAGCACAAACATGGAGAGAACAGAAATAAAGTCAAGGCAAAATAGACAATCCAGGTCACTGGGAAATAACTTTTCTCCTTACATTACTATGTAAACATATAATGAAGGGAATCTGCCACCTGGAGATCACAGTGAAAAGCCCGAAAGAGGTGAAGGATAGTCCATGATTCCCAGAATCTGTGTCAAAGAAAGACTGCAACATTTGTTTCCATCCCAAGTGAACAGATTCTGGAGCTGTCCCTACTTCAGTCCATTAAAAAACTTGTATTAAAAGTACATTTTAGACTACTAAAATGCCTCAACGAACCTATGCAAGAGTGGAATTTTTCCATGTTTGCTCTTACTTAATCAAGTGAAAAATTTCATTTCACTGAGGTTTACTCTGTATGATTCCATCAGTGCACAGCAGTAGCAAGTAACTTGAGCATTTGTGTTTCACAGATCTTAATCTTTACAATGTAGTTTTTAAATCTGCCACTTTCCTATGCTGAGGGTCCTAACAACAGAGCGCATTCATTCACTTCTTTCCCAACCAAGCAAAACACTCACTGGGATTTCCTTTTCAAGCCTGCTAATTGAAAACATTCTGCAGCTTATTAGTCACTATACAGATTATCTGCTGACATGCAAACTCTCACTCATTCCAGACTTGTTAATTAACACGTAATTACTGATCCCACAGAGACTGGACTGCAGGTGTGATGCTCTAGGTCCTGCTCTAATAACCGTTCCTCTTGGATGCTAGCACGGATGGAATACACAGCAATTGCAGTTTCCCAGAACACCATCCCACCCATCCCAAAAGGGCTCCAGGCTCTGTTTTGGGTTTAGAACATTTTTTAAGTTATTTTTTATTTGTCTGGGTTCATTATGTCCAACATCCACCCACAACCTGCCACAGAAAAGCAACAAGAATCCCTGCTCTCCCATCAGCAAGCTCAGCAGGAGCTGGCCCGGGGCAGCTGTTCTGCATGGTGAGTTTGAATAGGAAGACCTAGACGGAAAGAATGGCAAAGAATGAAGGAGAGAATAACAAGGAGAGAGACAGATATGTTCAGTCATTTCTGTGACTACCTAAATGATGATCTCACCTACTGGTTTATTCAATGCAGGCAATACTCAGTCAAGTCTTTTATACGGCATAAATCTTACCATTAAAATACTATCTTCCATTCAATTCTCATACGAAGCCTCATGGCACCATAACTATTCCCCCTCTGTGCATTCTTTGTATAACGGGATATTCAGGAATTCTTCACACTGAATTTCCTTTAAGACTTGAGATGTTTTAAGTCTTTGCTCAAGTAAGGCAGAAATGTTATCAAATGGTAAAAGTGGAAAGCTAGGTCAGATGAAATCACTTACAATTTTATAATTCCTTATTAGCAAGGTTATAATGGTCATGGAATACAGTCAAGAACCAAGTACAGAAAGATGTTTATTAAGTAAAATACATTTGCCAGGGATAAATGTATCCAAATCTAAATCAATTAGGGAACTGGATTGTTAAAAGCATGTAAAATAGGCGCATAATTCTATTCTCACTGAAGCCAGAGGTAAAACTACCTTTGATGCCCCAGTGGGAACAGACTACACTAGACAGTTTTGAAAACTCCATCCTACATATACAGGGATTAACAACAAACAATTTCCATATCCCCAAGACAGAACCTTTGATATAAAGATGACCAGAAGTCATGGAAATTACCACTTCAGATGGAATCCCAAAATCTGTTGTACGATGGTTCATTATGAACCACTGAAATGAACATGACAAATGAGCTTTCTATTCTCTTTCGCTACCATAGTAGAGAAAAGGATTAAACTGTAGAGCAAAGGATTAAACTGTTCTAGGTAGCAGCCACATTCAGTTTGAAAGCTTCAGTTTCATCTACTGGATTTCAACAACAACTAGATCTTTGTAACAAGAACACTGTGCCACTATCAGGACCTTCCAGACTTTGACTCAACTTTCTACGCATTTGCTGTCAATTCACTGACAACTACACTGGTAGTTTATGAACCTTTTCAGAAGGAAATGGATAAAAAAGATGGTGCCAGTATAAATTGGTTAAGAGAGTCACTAAATCTGGAAAGGAACTTCTGGAATTAATAAATATATTTACAGTATAGAGACACTATCTGGGAAGCAGCTGAACATTTACATCAGAGCACAGCACATCTCTGCCTGGAACAAAGGTGCAGAACTTGCCAACAGAAGGAGATGAGAAACTCTTATGCAATAGACAATTCTGAGATTGTCAGATCTGGGTCAAAGTATTAAAGTAGAACAGAAGTAGTTATTTTTATTAAACGTGGGCACATTAACAACAATGAAGACCAACAATACCTCAGCAGGTATGGAACTGGTAGAGAAAGCTGCAACAATGTCAGTCTTTCTGTATCAGAGCAGAATATGGTTCAATCTGATCTTGCACATGGACATTTTAGGACATGCCTTTTCAAGTAATTGGCTTCAAAAGACTTGGCATGTAAGGACTAAGCAGTAATATAGGTCACTATCCACATTCACTACCCGACCTTGACCTTGCTAACTGCTCTCTCTACTAAGGATTTGAGAAGAGGCTGTTGACAAACCTCCCATCAGTACAGGTTTTAGAACAGACTCCATGCCATGTACTTCACATAACTGAATTTGCTGACACCAATGGATACGTGATGCACTGTGGGAAAGTTTATGCACTGCAATTTTTTAATTCCTATTTTGGCTACAAGGAAGACTTTTTATGCAACTCGGGAAGTAAAGTGAACCAAAAAGAAAACTGAAACTCTGAAGAAGGGAAATGTAAGATAGCTGTTCACAAAGTCATGATAGGTGGGAAAAAACAGATTTATATAATCAGTGACTGAGGTGATGTATTCAGCTTGACAGCAGACGCTTTCTGTGAAAGTCAGATAAAATACTGCCATACAGAATAGAAGCTGAAGGAAAATCCAGCTCAAAAGTTAACATAATTCTAGGAGAATGAAGCAATTCTGCTTCTGACCCTGTCTGTGATACATCAGTCTTTATCATCTTTAACTGGCCTGACCTCTTCTTCCTAGCAGAATAATGAAGGACAGCTACAAAAGCTACGCAGTTTCAGATCTCTGCTTCTAGGAAAGAGACATTTGTCACCCTTTCTGAATAAGAAAACATGGAAAAGAATTACCAGAAAAAGTCAGACTCGACCACATCTATAAAAGGGTTCAAAGGCTTTTCATACCTGGATAACATTGGAACAGCAGCACTGTACAGTGCCAATGAGCAGCTTCCCCTGGAAGAGTAGGAAAATAGATGACACCAAAAAGAAAATGTAAACGCATTTCTGTGTTCTAAAACAGAGCCAGAGAATACCTGAGCTGGACATGGAATACATAAGGAGGCTCCTCAAGTTAAAATCAATTTATAAGTGAAAAGAGGAAAAATCTGAGTAAAGGATTGATTAGAAACTCGTGGTTCTTTAATCTTCTACCATCTCTTCCTTATTTGTTAGCTTCAGAAAAAGAAATGTGTTCTATTGCTTATGCGGATTGGGTTTTTTTCCTGAAATGATATTCATCTCTGGAAGAATTACAATGAAGCTTGGTCAGCCTGGTATTTCTGCTCAGTAATTAATGGAAGTAAGTGAAACCTGGGAAGAAAAATAAACAAAACCTCCTCTTTATCCAGGCTATAGTTGTTACCTAAACTGTTGTTCATAAGACAAAGAAGTTACATTCATTAGCTTCTGTTTCAGTCTTAGTATTTACAGATGACTGCGGCCTTACAGAAATCTTTCAATATTAAATACACAATTCTGACTCACTCCAAGACACTTCCCAACTGCGCATGTTCACCCAGTGCATTCCATGGCAGAGCTATCCCTTTGAACTAGCACAGTACACAGACATTATTACAAGTCTATGAACACAGTGACAGCAATGAATTGAAATGCATATCAAATGTTATCTCATTGTCTCATCATTTCCGAGTTTGACTATTTAAATGCATTAACAAAAAATATTCTATTACATGATTGGAAAGATCCTATCTTGGTTCATTTCCTAAAAAAAACATAATTCCAGCATATTACTTTGTCTTGATTTTATGTAACTTAATTTTAAACACAAAGTACTTAGATTTGGAAAGAAGTTTAATCAAAAAACAGAAAACCTGAGCATTGCCCTAAATTGCTGAAGTCCCAGAAGACTGCTCCAGATTTCTACTTACTTGTTTCCCCATACACTCAGAAAGGACACCAGAGACTCAGATGGAGAGAGATGACAGAGTGACAAGTGTGAAGACTGCCGTCCTCAGCGTAACAACAGACCAGGTCCAGCATCACCAACCATGAGTCCCAGAGCTCACCTAAAGAGTCTTCAACAGAAGAGAGCTTGGTTTGGCTCCCAAAGCTGGTGTGGCACCATCAGGTTCCATGGTTTTGTAAGGCAGGAAAAATGCACATGCAGGAAGAATTATACAATGGTCTTAACACCTACTTCATACCATCCAGCTAACTGGGAAAATAACAATTCTTTACATCAGCTTGGGCTGTGTTAACTAAAAGGACTGGATTAAAGTCAGTGGCAGGATGTCTGCAGTCCTGATATCCCGATTTCTTTTTCTTTTACAACTTAAGCACTGTTGTAAAACAAACATACTTTAGACTACTTTTTGACACTGCTGGGAACCGGAAGGTGACTTGGCAGCACTGTGTCACCTTGCAGAGAGGAACCCAAGTCAAAATATTGGGGTTTACCATTTATCATCTTTTTGAATAATTCAGAGGAGACGTTACACCTGTAAATAACAGAAAAGCTACCAGTTACACAGAGTCTGCATTTTCACCTGCTGACCTGTACTGTACAGACTTCTGTCCCTGAACAATTCTTCCTAACCTGAGTCACTGGTTTGTTTTGTACAGCTACACAGAGGTGAGCACTCTCTATGAATACCTCTCCAGGAGCCCTTCCATTGCAATATGAGGTAGTCTTAAAAAAAAGTTATTTTTAAATATGCAGTAATAGCTCAGAATCAATTACAGATTGAGGTAATATCTTTAAGATAGATGGAAGGTATCTTATTAATGTAGTAGACTTTGGACCATATCCTGAGGGTGCTAAAACTAGGCTCACACATCTTATTAAGATCCTAAATACATGGCTTGTTTTTAAAAAGTGCTCAACCTGTAGCAGCTTCCAGTGATTTGAAAGTTCAACATACTTGAAAAACATCAAGGTATATAATTTAAGCTTCTAAACGCAGGTTTAATGGAATTTGCAAAGAAAATTCAAATAAATACCTATGGATAGAATTTATGGGCTTTGGCAAATACCACAGGATGAATTCTACTACAGATTCTTTATTTACAAGCTGGTGGCTGCAATCCACTTTTTTCAATGCACAAGGCAAAACACAGAAACACTTATCCCAACACACTATTCATTATCATCTCAAATTCACGTTACCACAGCTGTTATCCTTATGTACACTTAGCCCCCAGCCAGGTAATCCTATGTAGCTCAAACCTCTTACAGAGATTTAAGGTAGATTATGTTTCTGGGCTTTCACTGCTGTGCCTCAGATGATGCATGGTAATTTATTAAGCTGTAATAAACAGATTACAAGTCTGAGGCCTAAAGTTTCTCCTGAAGATATGGGCACTTCACCGAGAGTCATGGAGTTACAACCACTTAGGTTACCACTTACCAACCCTACCGTGTGTGTACTTGAATTAAGCATCACTATATGCAGTTTAAATCAATTTGCTTTACCTTCCAATTAGAGTCATTCCATACTCCATTGTGTCCATATCACAAACAATGTAATTTCTGTATTATTGGGACCCATGCAGTTGCCCTTAAAAAATAAATCTGACTTAGGTAGGTTTAATTTCCATAAGCAAACACTCAAATGTAAGTTAAATTGATATAACTGCTTTTAAAACAACATACAGCTGTGCATGGAAGAATATGCATTCATTTAATTACATCCGTTTCTTTTTACCAATTCTTAAATACAAGTAAATTTCAAACTAAATTTAGATGTACTTAAACTGTTAGATTAACATAGCAGAGCTCTAAAATACCCAATTAGTTCCACATAGCTTCTTGGATCTTTAAGGATTAACAACCATAACAATTATCAAAGAGTCAAACAGCAACTATCCACATTATTTGTTAAATCATTTTATATGCATCTTTCTAAGGGAACCTTCATTCTATCAACATAAGAGATAAATCCTGGCTAATCAAGCCAGGAAATGGTGAATTATATTTAAAAATCCTGCAGGAACTGAATATTACTTATTCAATTTAAGGTTTGGATGTAGCATGCTGTTCCACAATTTCATAGAATCATAGCATCATTTACATTGGAAGGGACCTTTAAGATCATCAAGTCCAACCATTAACCCAGCACTGCCAAGACTACCACTAAACCATGTCACCAAGGGCCTCATCTACATGTTTTTTTGACACTCTACGGATGGTGACTCCACCACTGCCCCAGGCAGCCTGTTCCAATGCTTGACCACCATTTTGGTTAAGAAATTTTTCCTAATATCCAAGCTAAACCTCCCCTGGTGCAGCTTGAGGCTGTTTCCTCTTGTTCTGTTTCTTGTTACTTGGGAGACTGACCCCTACCTTGCTACAACCTCTTTTCAGGTGCCAATTGTCCATAAATCTACATTTGTTGTCATTTCAGAAGAAAAAGTCTAAACCCAGAAAAAGCATAGGCAAACCCATGACTTTCACAAGAAAAATGAACATTTGCTCTTTTCTAGAAGAGCTTTTATCAGCTGCAGAACTGGAAACATGAAGAGAATTTGCAGCCAAGAACTCGCTAACATCTCTATGTAAACTATCAAAGCACCATGCCAGTGGTACCCGGCAGCTCTTCTCAACTGCATGCTGCCGTCAGCAACAGTAAGAAAAGGTCTACAATGGAGCAGCTGGAAAAGGAAATGTTATTTAGCACCTGCGTAAACAGCAATTGATGCTTTAGCAACACAAATGTCCAGAGTCAAAGCTGAATTCATCTAGTAGCATCCAAATGCTGTAAAAGGGTATATATCAGATTGCATCAGGTATATTACAAACAATTATGAAACAAAAAACATTGTCATTTTAAAACCTTACTCAGATTTAAAGGAAGAATGACAGAAGTCTGCACACAATCAACTAACATAGGCCTAACTCTTGTTCAGAATCAAGGCATAAAGTTACAGATTTAGAAAATATTCAAATTTTATATATCTAAACAAGGTTTTGAGCTGTCAATCTGTTGTACCTAAACCTGTGCCTCTGTAAGACAAGGACTAAAATGACGAACTGCCATTGAGTTTACATTTGGAAATTATTTTAAATGTTATCCGATCAGTACAGATTGTAATAGAGCAGCACATATTTCATTATGCTCGTCTACATCCTGGTCACTGGATACCGAGCAAAGACTGCCTGCTTTATCAGAAAAACTAGGGGGATAGCTCCTGGATTTTGGCAGAAGATCAGTCTGGACTTCCTGGAGCATAAAACTGTTTGAAAAGCATCTGCAAGAATCCTCCAGAGTGCAAATTAAAAAGCTTGACTTTCTCAACTCTCAAGAATCCAATACAAAATAGCATGCTAGTAACAGAGGAACCAAAACATGCATATAATCTAAATAATTTCTTTCACTCTCCTCAAGCTGTGTGGACACTTAATGCAGACCATAGTTTGGGTCTATATTTCATTATTCTATGAAACAAGAACTCAAAAAGTTAGCCCAATATTACAGGAATTCTAGAATCCAGGTGGAATCATGCCTGAATCCAGAAGATACAACAATGGTGAGGATATGACACAGAGCATGTAGAAAAGAAACAGTTCTCTTTGTATCTGCACAGTCTGTACCTGCCACTCCAGTGTACAGAGACCTATGAATAATGTTGTTTTTAAGAATTATTCACAAGCCTTGTTTCAGCACTGTCAGAGTTTGCAAAGTAGATGTCCCAAGTGACTGAACTCCTAAATACAGTTATATGGCATTCAAAAACCAGAATCTGTGAGAGGAGCATAGGACTGCAGTAACATCAGCAGCAGGGAACTGTTATCCCCTCCATCTGCTGTAGAACACATCAGGCAGTCAAGGCACAGGAAAATTAGTATTGATGAATCTATGTAACACTTCCTTGAAGTGATGACAAGTTAACACACAGGTCCAATCAAAGCTTTCAGCATGCAAAAACAAAATCAAAGCAAGGGCCCTTGAGGTACTAAATATAGCTTCAACTCTAAACTTTCTGAGAAATGTTACTGTACAAAAAAATTGATTTATCCTAATTCAGAGTCTGGAGCTACATCTGATCTTTGGACAACTGCCTGTCAAGTCACACTTTAACCAGTGGTTTGAGTCACATCTTTCACTTCTCCTTAAAATGGCTATTACAACAAGGGCTATCAATCTGAATCTGGCAGTACAACCCCAGAGTCTGGTGCTATTAAAAGGATACATTAAATAGGATTATGGACTAGATCATGATATACACTCTGAAAGCATGTGCTGAGAAATTATGGCATTATAGATGCGAAAACACTGCAGCAATTTACACTTGGAAAGCACTACATTAGGCTGCAACTTCTGTTTAAGAAAAAGATTAGGAGCAGGTTGAGCAGTTCAGCAGGCCTGTGGCAGAGCCTCCCATTGCCCCAGCTCTGGCTGCACCACAGTGTGGTTGGTTGCTGCTCCCAGCTGAGCACTCCCTTGCTTTATTCCACAACTCTCACCTCCTAAACTACAAGCCTGCCAGCTTGGTGACGGATTTGGTTTTGCATTTCTTCTGCTCTATACCAACAGGCACTCAGCTTTTGCTACAGCTGTAGTTGAAGTCTCAAGGCATTACACACATATGATCAGATTGATTATTACACCTGTAGGAAGGAGGAGAAGGAAGAGAATAGAAATCAATGACTTACTGTACCAAGAAAGAACCAATTATTCAGCAAATCTGCTTTTACTAATTCTGTCACACAACCTCATCTATTAATGTTCCACCATTATTTGAATTAACTGTTGCTGTCATAGCAATAATATTCACAATCATCCACTCACATTCTGCAACTACCTATCTTATATTAGAACTAATCTAGTGATACTGCCTGCCTCTAATGAACTGGTTTGTAGTTTAATTATAGTGCTTACCAGATAATTTATTAGACAGTAATAAACCTTAGATTTACTTCTCACACAATACTGCTGCACTATTAGAAGAGGTATACATGAAGCTGCACTTTACTCTCAATTACACAAGTATAAATCTTAAGCAACTCTACTGAAGTCAACAGTTATTTCAAATTGACATGCAGTTACTTTGCATTTGAAAATCTGTAAAAAAGAGCAGAGTTCTGTTCCACGTATGTGCATTACTTATAGCACTCCAGGTGGTTACTTTGATAATGCTGCACAACATTTTTGTAGTTGAAATAAATGACAACCCTGTTACAGAAAGTGGTTTTCTAATAAGAAAGGAAATGAACTAAATGCTTACTGCAAAAAGCAGCATTCAGACAATTCCAGGTATGCAGTCAAAGATAACTAAAAAGGAAAACCACTCTTAAAAAGGTTGATTTCATTTGCCTTAAAACCAACTCAATGAAACGTCAGAAAGCAGAAGCTGTTGTATAAAAATCTGACTTCGAGATCAATTAAAGTGTTAACAAAGCTAACAGTAAAAGAAATTATTGATTTTTGCATCTAGATAGGAACAAATACAAACTAAATAAATAGAAAGAGAAATTACAATTAAAAATATAATGTTATCAGATTACCACACTATGTGGTTTAGGTTCTAAGGCTACGTGGGTCCAAAATGTCAATGTTTTCACAGTTTGAACCTGGAAAAACTCAACACTAACAGATGTATTCATTTTTTATTTAGTGGTGGAATTTTATTGCTACTTGATCATGTATAAGCATACAGCAGCTTGCAGTCTTTCACATACCTGCCTTCTAACTAAGCACTGGCATTTAATACTGAAGACTCTGATTTTGTTCATATCTAGTGGTGAAAGTTGAGCAGGGAACTACTGTGAAAGCAAGAGAATTCCTACATTAGTCTTATAATCCCTCATGGGGATGTCTGGCTTGGAAAGCCTGACTCACTTCTCTGTCAGTTCTCCTTCCAGTAAAACAGGGGCTAGAATACTGATGATTAACTTCACATTGCACGTATTCGTGGAGGCTGCCTTCTGCATGATTTCTGAATAATTCTGACCTGTTCAGCAGCAGTCCCAGTCATACAAAACATTCATACTTGCTAATCAGGGCCCTGCTCCTGGGGATCCAGGCCTTAAACAGATGAAGAACACCTGAGTCCAAATCACTGCCTATACCCGCTATTTGCAAAAGGGTGATATAGAATATTTTCTTCACCTACTACTAACACTTGCATATTTAGGCTGCAAACCTATTCAATCACAATAGTTTCTTGGTTCATTTCTGTATCAGACAAGGTACTAATTTATGGTGGAACAGGTAAATGCCACCAGCATCTAATATAAACTAATATAAGCATAATTAATTACAAAAATAGTAAAATGGGTTCTTCTGAATGCTGCATGGCATTTTTAAACATTGGGAAAACACAACAAAATGCACTGATTTTAAAAATTCAGGAAGCATGAAATGCCTAGACTTCTTAAAAGCATTACACACTCTTTCCCATGGCTTGCTTTTAACTCACCACTTCAACTTTTAATGAACAAGAGCATTTTGGCTAGAAGACCCCACAAGATCTCAAAGCCAGCAACAGCAGCTTCCATCATAGCAGTAACTTCAGCCCAAGCTGTGAAACTTTTGCAGGCAGAATGACTTTGAAGTAGCTGGAACATGGTTTTGACCTCAAATTTGAAATTTCAGAAAGGATAACTGGAAGAAAAATCCAGATGGCACCCAACCTCTGCCCCAGTCCTTGAAAGTGTGAGCTTTATTTCTCAAACACTCTGTCTGTCCTCTGAAGCTGGCTTTCTCCTCAAACTAGACTGCCTTCAAATGGTCTGTGCATCTGCCCACACAACAGGGAAAGAGCAGGCTGCTAGTTTAAGGTGCTTACCTTTACATGGATTTTTATTCCATAGCATCCTGCATGTGTTGGAAATGGCAGAAAGGCCTTGGACAAAATAGGAGGGAAGAAAAATTACAGAAAAGAGAATTGTAAAATACTTGGTTGGTGGGAAAGGAAGTATGCAGGTATGCACACATTCACACACACAAAATCAATACCAACTTATTTACATTTCAAAGCTGCAGCTGATAGGAAAATAGGAAGATTTCTGTCCTGTGGTTGTAAGTCAGCCCACTCCAGAGTTAGGGGCTTTTTGCTAAATCAGGTCTGAGTTTGGATTTCTGATGCATACAAAAGCTCAGGAACTGGGCTCACCAATAGAAGAAATGTCAGCCACATGTTCATATTGTGTCCGCGTATTCACCATGTCAGATTCCATACCTCTTTAACCAAATTCCCAAAAGCAATGAAAGGAGAATTAATAAACAGAAAATAGATGAATTAATAAAATAGATGAGAAAGAAGAGAAGAATGTGAAGGGGGAGATGAAAAAATGGCAAGGATGGCACTCGCAGAGCACTGAAGACAAAATAAATCTAATGGAGGAGGTCAAAAAGAATGGAAAACATTGAATTTTCTCTATCCTCCTATCTCTCACCACTGATGAGCTAGAAGTATACCAGCCCAACTGCAGCTGGTACTTGATCTAGTAGAGCTAGCCTTAAAATCAATTTCATCATTCTAGCTCAAGCTCCCACACATAAAATTATGCTCATCCATCAATCCCTAAAAGCCACCCATATATCGCACCTGGCAAGAAGCAGCCATGTGTTCAAAAAAGCCAGTTATTTATGTCATTCTTGTCTGCCCTGCATTTATGTATTGATCGTCCATGTGAAGTGACCACATGGCTTTAGCATGCTTCAGCCACCAATGATGTGTCCAATCATTTAGAGAAATGCAATAATTAAAGGTATTATTGATCTTTCTCTACAGAGAGAAGGCAAATTCTTGTCTTTAATAAACTCCTCCACCTCTTGCTACCTCTTCCTTTAGGAAGGCAACTGCCAGCATCTGTCACCAAGAGAAAGCATACATTTAGAAACAAGATGCCTAGAGAAAGCTGAATAAATTCCTAAAAAGCTGAGAAGAGTTGCTCCATCATATCAAATGCAAAATAAATGTAACCTCATACTGATATCAACAAATGAAGTAGAACAAATCAGAAGTGCATAGAAATAAAGCAAAATCTTCCCTGTAATGCCCTATGGGCAAGTCCTTTACTGAGTCCACCTCTTTGTTGGTCTCTGAGCTCTTTGAAACCTCTCTTGAGTGTTCAAGTGAGGATTTTGACGAGGATGTCCGTCACCTCCAATGCTGCATTGAGCCCAGTTCCACTTCCCTGTGGCAATCCAGCAGAACTCAGAAATGACACTCCCTTCTGCCTTAGGCTAAAACAAAGCCTGGTTTAGCCTTCCCTTAGGCTAAAACAAAGTTGAGAATCTCTTGGTTTGAGATTCCTATTCCACCACAAGCCCTAGAAGCCATGGCTGTCAGTGGATTCGCCAGTAATATCCATATGCAAAGCTAATATTGATGGACAATTAATTCTTTCCATTCATTTTTGACCTATCTGTAGTTTAACCTTCACCCAAAGTGGCAAAGCCAAGAAATACCTACAGTTGAGTTCCACAAATCAAGTTAGAATTTGTTATCTGAAATATTTTGGTACTACAAAGATATTAATGACAAAAAGTATGTCAGCCTTCTAGATGAAAAAGGAAAATAATTCAAGTAAGAAACTGAGATAAGGCTTGGCAGCAGTCTGTTCTACATACAAGCTGCATTTGAGCTACATAAATACAAGAGAGTGGTCACTTTTAATACATCATATCCATAGTTTTTGTATTTCTAGAAGGTTTTTGGTCAGAATAGTTGGATTTGTCATCATCTAAAATGTAAAGCTACTTAGTTATACGTACTTCTAGCAGCAGCAGAGATCTTTTGTGTGACTATTGCATAAAATCTCCATCTTGATTTGAGCCACACTGAATTCAACTGCTTTAATGATAACTGCTCTCACCAGGAGATCATGCAATAATGTTCCTCAGTCAGCAGAGAGAGATTGCAGCTGAACCCAGACAACAGCACCAATGCAGTTTTCTGCTTCTCTGCTTCATACCTTAAGGAGGCATCTTCTTTCACACAGTTTACCTGTTAAACATCATGTAAAGATGCTGCTCATTCGACTGGCAAAACACACAGCATTAAGGCAAGCCTAGACAATTTTATTAATTGTACTACAGTTTAGTAATTTTACTACAAATTTACTCATTTTAAGTTACTGAAGACGTCTTCACAGGTTTGGTTGTTTTAGTTCAGGCACTAGTTTTTATGCCCTCATAAAACAGAACAAGTTGAGCACAAGGCTACTACACAGCACCCTGTATCCTGCACGTATAGTTATCTGTATATTCAGTGAGTTCAATAAAAGAAGTGTGGCAATCAAATCTACCAATACCTCAGCAAATCTGGAAGACCACCACTGAAGTCAGCACCCTTTTCCTTCACCAGTTTTGTACACAAATGCAATGTCATTGACCCAGTAGATGTGTATGAGCTTAAGAGAGACACAAAGCAACGGTTTGACCACTGTAAGCAAGGTGAGGATTGGGTTCATGGTGCCAGCCTATGCATGGATTTAGTTCCTTATTTTGACAAGTATCCCACCTACTAATAAAGCAAGAACCTCTCCTCTGAAATTAAAACCAAACAAGCACTTTTGCAACTATTCTGTGTACCACAATGTAATAAAATAAACACTGTTTAAAGAAACAAGCACATTACTTACTGCCAAACTAACAGTGAACAAACATAGAAACAATGACAGCAGATATGCAGTAATTGTTGTTTTCCTACTCAGACCCTTCATCCTAGACCTCTGCCAAATGTTCATTTTGAAAGCTTGAAATTCTTGAAAAGCCATAAACACTTCGGAGTTCTTCTACTTCTCCAAATATTGAATTACGCTATATGCATGCAACTGATGACTGAAAAGTAGTATTATTTATGCTTGAGTAAGACCAAAAAGTGCATACAGTAAATGGTTCTGACAAGATCAGGACAATTCCTGAAAAAGCATTCCATGGAACTGGAGTGGAAAGGAAGAGCTCATCTTCAGCTCTTGTATAGAAGCCAAAAATTATCCCTAATCCTTCCAAGAGCAGAGGAAAGCATAAGAACTGGAAATATCTGGACTCAAATGTTGGCCCTGATGATTTCAGATGAGTCAGCATTTCATCCAACACCGAATATGGGAGATTAATTCTGTAAGAAAATGCACTTTTGGAAATCGCTTTGGTGCCTACCTGTGTTATTAACACACCTATTAAGACACTAAGTGTTCATGTCAAGGCTGGACAGGGCTTTGAGCAAACTGGTCTAGTGGAAGGTGTCCCTACCCATGGCAATGGTGTCGGAACTAGATGAGCTTTAAGGTCCCTTCCAACCCAAACCATTCTATGATTCTATAAGGAAGCACAAAGCAAGTAAAGAAATGCAGCTTCAGAATGTGACTGCTGACAATCAACCTCTCAAGCCTGCAGGATTCTTCAGAGAAGGTGTTTTATTAGCCTTGATGGTCCAGCACCTAATACCTTGAGGGGCCCCAGACTGTCCGACATACAGCACTGGTGTAACACACGTCACTTCTCAGTGAAACTCCCAGCAAATTGTGGTTCTTGCCCCTGCATTTGAAGTGATAGAGAACCAAGAAAAATTGTGCAAAATTCCACTCCCATCAAATTGGCGGAAGCACTAATGAGAGTACACATTGCTGTAAACTCAACAGTTAGAGCCACCAAAAAGGGATTCTAAGCTGGACATCGTCAGTCAGCAGAATTAAGACTGTTACCAGGTTAAGAAGATTTTGTAACTCTTTCCTTCCAGCAGCTACACTGGAATAACCCACTGCATGATGCACAGGCAGGGGTGAAATGGAGACAGTGACTGCAGCAGAAGTGCACAAATGTTACAAGCTGGCTCCAGCTTCTTATACAGCAAACGTGTGGGGTTTTAATCCTCATTAATGTTATTTTCATTTAAAACCCCTCTGGGAGATAGAAGTAGAGTTCCCTTTAGGTCTCTACTTTCTGCATGGTAAATGGAACCATATAAAGTTTTACATCTTCTTTTAATTTCTAATGGTCCTGCATGTCAGTCTTAGTAATAGATATCGTGCAATCTGCACCAATGTGCCAAAACTCTGCCCAACTCAGTACACCCAGACGTACTTATTGTAGGCAACAATTTATTTCAAAACATCTTAAGCAACTACATTTGCTTGTTTGTCTTCATAACCTTTACATCTGTCCTACTTATTCCTGGAGAATTAATCTCACACTGAGTAATCACATATCTTGTTCTTTAGGCACACATGGAAGTACGTACACAAGGCAGGGTTGCTGAACTGTGACTTCAACAGCTAATTTAATTTCCTTAACACATACGCTGGGCATACCTAGATTTGAAAAGAGGAATGAGATGGCACAAAAAAGGTCAATCATAGCAGAAGTTGGAAATTACTCCAAGTTAGGGTATCTTGAGCTAGATACCAGACCTCACACTGCCACAATCCCTGGGTCAATGCTTTGCCTCACTATGTGTTGATGCAGTGAATAGCCTAAATTAATTGCATGTAAGAGGACACACAGCTGTGTCAATCTGCTCCCTCCAGGCACAGAGTGCTTACAGCAGTAAATACCTGGAATAAAATGTAGGTGCCCAAAGTACACATGGGGGACGAGCTATACCCTTGTTTGACCCAAGATATTAAGTGCAATTAAAGATAGCAGAGTTAAGCAACGAACTGGAGAGCACTACTTAGGATGTCATGCTAGTGTAGCATGTCATTAAGGGTAAATCTACAGCAATTCTATTAGAGGTGCTGGAATAACAGCAGTTCAAAGTAGTTGAAATTTAGAAGAGAATTAGGGAATCTCCTTACTTTGTTTTGCATGGACTAATTAACAATAACTGCAAACTGCACTAATGAGGCAGGCTTTATCTAAGTGTAAGCAGCAAAAAACAACCTCCGAAGCAATTCCCTGCCTAAACATTAAGTCTTCCTCAAACTTAAAAATGCATTCCATACCAATTTATTTTAATTACCCATAAGCAACAGGGGGCAAAACCACTCACATCTTAGTCATTTAAGCCCAAATTTCACTAGTACACAGATGAGCTACAAAGACCTCCATAACACGGCTCAGGATGGAAATGCTGACAAGCTGCTGAATCTAATGATGCAACAGAGAGATTAAATTTACCTCACATGCCATTTGAACACAGACATAGACAGATGGACAAAGTATATCAAATATTGGTATTTCAGGGGGAAAATCTGAAATAGTGAAAACATAATTACAAAATCAATTCAGGAAACATAAAACCTACTAAGGTCTGAATCCTCTAGTCTACAGAGGTCTTAAATGCAACTGCTCAAGGATCAGTGCTACAATTTAATTGTGCAGATATTCTGAATACATATATTACAAAGAATAGATGTTTCTATCTAGCTGCTCCAAACCCCATGACAAGAGAACCAAGCCTCACTGTCCAACCGCAGGACCCGACTTCAAACGCTGGCTTCAAATCCTGGCTCTGATGCCATTCCTTTCAGAGACTCTGGGAAAATAATTTAACTCCTAATGGCACAGTATTAATGCTGATTAATCTTGCACAAACCCTCTGATGTATCAAGGTTTAACTAATACATTCTCTTGAAGCATGCAATTTAATCTGATCACTGGGATAGCAAAAATCCACTAAGAGGTCTCCTGTCTCCATCCAAAAGCAAGTCTTGAGTTGGCACAAACTCACCACCTCTGCTCTATCCAACGTCCCTTCCCCTGCCTTTGGGAAGGCTTGGACCCTGGCAGACAGAACATTACCCTGGCTGCTCCATCACACAGGCACAAATTCAGGCAAACCAGAGTCAGAGCCACTTGCAGCTGACCTGAGCATAAGACAGGCTCCTCTCTTGGTCAAATATTATACTGAGGAAAACACAGATAAATTTCAGTTGTCTCAAACTCCCCCCTTTGCAATGTGAAGCTAAAATTACTTTCCCTTTATCCACTGGACAACTGTGAAGCCATGTTATTTAATGAGCTGGAAGTGCATATCCTAGTCCACAAACCTGTATTATTATTCTGGTTCTTGTCCCTACATTTGAAGTGATAGAGAACCAAGAAAAATTGTGCAAAATTCTTCTCCCACTTGCACTCCTTCAGCTGCTGTGAATATTAACCCTGAATATCTTACATAACTTAAACTCTTCAGTCATCTTCATATGATTAAAATAAAACCTTCCTGTTCACATGTAATAACCTCTTTTACCCAGGGAATTTCACCCTCTGCTCAATATCTTCCTTTTTATGCTGCTAACAACTCTGTAACTAAAGACAGCAGCTAAGTCTGACTCTTCCACCTATTCTTTGTTTGAAATCACAGAATGTGGCCCACACGATACATTTCTTTAAGGACAAAAGTGTTGGTGACACCACATCTAACCCCACACAACATTAAAACCAGGTGAAAATGTACATCCTCCAGCACTGACCTCAGATCTCAGCAGGACAGCTTTACTCATCAGTAAATTGCTGCCCACCTCACAAATAACCTTCTTCGTCCTCTCCCTGGCTTTGCAATTAGCATCTTTGGTAAAAGCTATAGAAGAGAACAGATACTGCTGGCTCAAAAATTCCTTTTCCCAAATGAAGGTTTCTTCAAGAAGTGGGTTGCAGCAACCCGAGCAGTACATTCTTCACGTGGCAGAGGGGAAATCAAAACACTGCTGTGTGTTTACCAGCTTGTTGGGGATGAGGTGGGAATGAGAACAGATAGGAGAGAAGCACATGCAGAGGAGCCATGAGGGTGTCCCAGCTGTATGCATTTACAAGCCAACACAGGCAGCTGTCAACCGGTTCACAGATGACATGGCAGCCCTGACTGTACCACATGCTGTACTGGATTATGCAGGTCTTCTGAACTATCTCCTTGAAACAGCCAGATAATTCTTTCCCTGCAACACTTCTGGCTCCTCCGGCTCAGCATGCAGGATGAATCTCACAGCCACAGAGGACAGACTCACAAAGCTGCCTGAAAATATGTTCCATAGATTCTGACTTTAAGACCAGAAGGACTGCTGTGATCTCTCATCTGACTTCACCTCTGACAGAATGGAGCATATAAACCCCAGGAATCTCTCAGTTCCTTCCCGTACATCTTTTAGAAAGCTACAATGTGAGACATCAAGTGATGGTGACAGAGCAGCACTCCCCAATGAGACATTCCTATGAATAACACCCACACACACACCCTTGTTACGAACCTGTGCTTTTACCTCCTGCTTTAATTCATCTAGCTTTGGTTTCCAGCCACTTGATCTTGCCATGTCTTTTACACCTGGATTGAAGATTCCTCTACTCAAAAACTATTCCCTGTGTGGGTAATTATAGCTGTCACACCATACAGAAACATGCTCAATGTTCTCACTTCTACCATAATGATTTAACAAACAGAGCTAATCAATCTTTTTTCAAAGTAGGTGTTTGCAGACAAAAATGGACTTCTCTGTAATTAAAAATACGGAAGGAAGAGAGGTTTGGAAATCTTGTTTTACTACTTAGACAAAAATTTAGGTCTCTTTTTTTTATCTCCACAGCTTTTTAAGGGTTGGGGTTTTTTTCCTCCTTTTGCCAAATCTTTCCACATCCTCTCATTTCTCAGTAGTGAAATCAAAAAGAGGGAGGCAGCTAGATTGAAATTCAAACACTTCATTAGAAACCCACAAAATTCAAAGCTTTCTACTGAAATTTCAAAGTTTTCAATAGTGTAAAAACTGAAAGCATAAAAAGTTTCCTTTTCTCCTAGTTCAGGCAACCCTGTATCTTGGCAGTTACAGTCTCCCATTAAATTATACTCTTGAAATTAAAATAGATAGAAATCTGCATTTGAAGGAGCATTCCCCTCTGCTACCCACCCTCTGCAATGTTCTTTTGCCTCCTCTCTTTTCTTAGATTTTCCTTCTTTTTCATTGTTTTTGAGCTTTTACAGGAAGTTCTTTTGTTGTTTAAAGACACAAGGAAAAAAATCCAAACGCCACTGAAGGATAAATGTATACAGAAAAACAATCATGAGCTGTATAAATGTATTACTTCCAGCAGTATAACAATATGACCTTATTTGCAATATATCATATTTGTTGGCTGTTCCACAGTGTCTTTTTGAAATACGTTAATTCTGCAATAATGTCTTAATAATATCAAACTGTGTCTTACATAGCACATACATTATCTCATGGATTGAAATAACTTCTCATTATAGCATTTCCTAACTCCTATATCCCCATTTGGCAAACATTTAAACAATTTTTACCTTGTATTTTAAAGTATGGCTGACAAATGCAGAAGATGAACACTTGCAGGAAAATAGTGGAATATTAATGACTACACTTTTTGTCTATGACATTGCATTTTTCTCTTTTCATTGTTCACAGTGCTAATACAGCCTGGGGAAGGCAGTGCTGCTTCAAAATGCAGCTACTAATAGAAGCAAATCATTAATAATGGCACACTCTTTTTTCCAAGTATCTGATCCCTTAAACCTCAGTGTTTCTTACACCTAAATCCTATTTTAAAGATGAGTATAACAGAAAGCCAATCAAGGGAAAAGAGCTGGGCTTTATTTTTCCTGTTTCCTCACCTAGAAAAATCGCCATTTGGTTTCTCTCAGAACAAAATCACCTTCCTGCTAACAGTAACAGGAAGAACGCTTCATTTTCAAACCCAAAATTCAATTTTAAGGCCTTGAAAGTAGACAGAGGGAATAAACATAAGCCCCACAAGTCAATTTTGCAGTCACCTTCTGAACCACACATCCGCTTTTCTGACAACAAACCTACTCTAATCTAGAGTAGAGGTTGACAACGATGTTCCTGTGGTCACAACACTCCATTATATCAGGCAAATAAGTGTTTCTTTTATTCATAATGCCCTTGTGTTTTGCTGTCCAAAGTCATTCAGGTGAATTTACTGAATGTATTTTCACAACAGTAGATCAATTGGAAAAGCTTAGGAACACATAATTATTCCATATCATTGCATTTTATTGCTGTGATGGGATAAAGTTATCCAAGGGGGAGAGGGAGAGGGATAGGGGACAGAAGAGGAAGGATAAAAAAGATCCATTCCAGAGAGGGTTTATTTCTTTCTATTTCTCTTTTTTTTCCCTAAATGTCCCCAACTCTTTTACTATCATACGCAAAATGATTCACTGCAGGAAATGAAGCGTTAATGCAGCTTCCCGACATTTTGAAGCTACAGCTGTTTCAATAGAGATTTTTAGCCCTGAATGTACTAGTAGCACTTGGAGCTGAAAGCATCTATTGAGTGAAGAAGGGCTTGACCCTTTGCTCAGTGACTTCAAAGTTGTGAGTCATACGGCCCGGAAAGAATCTCTGAAGTCTTCAGAAATAAAAGTGTAACATAACCATTGTGCTACAAATGGCTTCTGTAAAAAAGCATATTTACCATTATGCACCAAACTACATAAATGAGTCTAAAAACTTTAACTGCACTTTTCAAAGGATACATGCAAGGAGATAGGAAGCTGCAGGCCTGGGCAGCTAGGTCTCACTGATCTGAGAGAAGCTGGTGCAGCTCCCACTGCCATCTGCAGCATAAGCTGGGTCTGGGCTCTGCTCTTCCCACCTCCCACGAGCAAATTCAGGTCAGGAGCAGATGGTACATGCATGGGAGATTCTTGTGACTCCAAGAAGGCCTACCTAGAACACCATTTGACAACACCAGCATAAATTGCTTTGTCAAAGAATGGGTAGGAATCACAACCAACTACTGTCTTCAACCTTCTTCAGCAAATTGCTTCATTTACCAATTTCAGATCATGCTTTTCCTTGCCACTAAACCTTTTCTTACTAGCTTCAGTGACAGCTCCCATCTCCCAGAGCCTCGGCCAGGGCCAATAGGGAATGGAGGAGTCTCTAAAAAGGAAGGAAATACCTGCAGGTATTGCTGAACAACTGCACAGGAGGTAACACCTTCTACAAGCACCATCCCATGTCCAATATAACCAAGACAGTGCAAACATATTTCTCCATTCTATCTGCATAAAATATAACTGAGATAGAGGAAAGAACCTCTCAATAAATAAAAAGAGAGAGAGAGAACATAGGAAATAAATGAGGGGACTACGAAAAAAGCTGACGAAGTTAACTATCTAGTAAAAACTGAGTAATTATTGGTTCCAATGAAGGAAGATAGAAATATATGGAAAGGATACAAACCAAAGGATTAAAATACTGCAGGCAGCAATAACAAAGAAGACAGAAAAGCTGGCAGGAAACAAAATAAAGAAAAGCCTGTGGAAGAAAAGATGGAAGTGAATGTTCACTCCCCCAAGACCTGTGAACACTAGGTAATGGTCTAAATAGACAGTACAGCTGTTTAGAAAAGCATTTATATAAGAAATATGTAAAGCATTTATATAAGAAATTAATCAACAGACACGCTTCCATGCTCTTAGTAACTCTAGGGTTTATGTAACATCTTCATTTGAAATCTAAATAGTTTAAATTGATGTCTGTGGGTGACACAGTATGACGCAGACCTGGGGAAAAACTACTGAAACTACTGAAAGCGAAATATTCCAGCAATATAACAAAGGAAAGCCACCATTAATGAAATTTGGAAAGATTTGATTAATTCAAAACCATCCTTGACACCCAGAAAAGAGATCATCTCTTTATGGTCGTATGGACAGCCTGATTAAAATCTTTTGCTCACTATTATGGGCAAGATGCACTTTGATCTGTCAACCAACCTCCTTTTCAGCATAGAGACAATGGTTAACTGTTTCCTAAGGTACTTTAGTTGCAAAAGACTCCAAGGTATTCATGATTCTTCTAAAACATACAAGAAGAATGAATACTAAAGGATACAACAAAAACTTTGTCTTCCTTTAGATGAATCTTTTTATTCAACAGCAAAAAATATTATAAAGCCAAATCTGATGTGAAAAGAACTATTTTGCAGATAGACTATGAATAATAAAGTGTTCCCCATAACAACTGGCTTGCAAGACATTCAAGGGCCAGATGAACCTGTCTAGTGACAGCCCATTCTTAATTTTCCTACCTATAGCTGCCCCTTGTCTGCAGACTCTAAAGGGTTAACTACAAGAGGGCTTTTTCCTATTCAAAACTCCATGCAACCTATTTCCTTACTCAGAACATCTCATGCATTGTGCTGGCATACAATGAAACTATTCAGAAATTCTTATGATTCAATCTTTTTCTGTCATTGGTTTTAAGCTTCCGGCTAAGGAAGTGTTACTGTGGAATAACACAAGTGCTCTGCTTAAAATTACTTTAGGTTTTTAATTCATCTCTTCCGGACTTAAAGTGGCACAAGCTGAAGCAGAATCTGGCCCTTTCTATTTCTCACGTCCTTAAAATAGATCCATGAAATGTGGCTTCATTACTGTCTTCCTCAGATATAGGAACGATACTGGGTTAGATCATTAATGTCAGAGGGTTGCTAAAGCCCAAAGCAATACAATGATTTTGGCCAGCTGAGGGAGCAGGTCTGTTATTGTTCCTTAACCATTCAATAGGTGATAAATCTTTTCATTCTGGAAGGATGCTGCTATCAAATGTGCATCAGCTTCTTCTGATTTAAATGTCCATTTGCACCTGAAAAAATTCTCTTCCTAAATTATGTGTGCACTCCACATGTAATGCTTCACAGTAGTCAAATAAAGGGGCTAAGAATGGTGCAGACATTTGAATGCTACACATCAGTACTTACAGCTACTGAGAGCACAAAGTTGACCCATTTGTAATTAAAGACAATGAAGAAAACCACTGCAAGCTCCTATGCCCCCAGAAAGGCTTGGAGAATAAACTAATAGAACAGCATGGGCAGGGAAGTGTCTCATGGAAGGCAGTTTGTGGCTCCATCTCAGTTTGGCAGACCTCTAATTATGACCTACACAATCTTGCTCCTGGGTCAGGTATCCACACTAAAGAATAACCTCAACTGTAAGGGTCTGGTTTGTTTTATTTAGAATATGCCAGGGGAAAAAAAAGAAAAGAAACTCTCTATGAAAACAAAACTACAGAGGGTAAAGTTAATTCTTTCCAGGTTTGGATCCAGGCTGATCCGACAAGCCTAGCTTTGTCCCACATCTGTTGGAAAGACAGAGAATTTGCTTACACTTGCCCTCAGGAAGGGCGAATTGGGTAGCAAAATGTTGGTGGCTGAGCAAAATAAGTGGCTTGTGTCCAACTCGTTTCTCAGATGGCAGAAGACAAAGCTCTAAGTCATTATGCTATCTCCTTGCTGGAAGACAAAACCAACGTTCTTTAATAAAAGATGCTGTATCATGGAGGATTTGCCACCACACACACACATCCTTCTAATTTTGATGAAAGTCTCATAAATAAAATTAACAAAACTGTCTCTCTCCCTGGCAGGTCATTTTTTATCAGAGCCAAATTTCTTAACAAATAGCAATTACCAAGCCACGTTGCCTGCAAGTACACCCAACAGTCACAGACTACAGGATGACATATTATACCCATGAATACCTCACAATTGAAATACATTTTCCCTACGGAACTACATCACTGCTTGATTTAATTTTTTCTGACATTTGGCCTGGAGCTTCTTTAAAGAAATGAACTTAGGATGGCTTTGCTGACAGCAAAGGACAAACCGTGGCTATAGACTCAAATCCTGCTTAAATCATGCACACTACCCTTTTAAAATACTAATCCTGCATAAAAAGCAGTATAGTCACTGGGATCTATTAGTCAGGGTTCATCTTCTACTATTTCAGGATGAGCTATAGGTCCACATATGCAGTACAATAGGTCCAGCATAAATCATACAACTGCGAAGGAATAAACACTTCCACCAGTGACAAATTTATCGATGTGGAAGGAGATACGCCAACCCATCAGAATCCCTACCAGGGCTTTTTTTACAGCTTCAACAGCTCTTACTATGAATCATCCATATTCTGGTTTGGATTGGCTTTTTTCCTTCTCCTCCACAATGCTCTCTAAAAAACAGGTACATAGAAAGATCCCATTTCAAGAGCACTCCTTAGAGAGGGAGGCAAATGGAGTAACTCACTGCAAGCTGGGCGAGAGGAGATGGATTAGGAATTAGAGTACTACAGGTCTTCTAATAAATCTCCTGCCTGAAAAGCAGCCAAAAAAGTCTACATTCATTCTCCAATTAGGTTATAGCTTTCTCTTTAACATTATGAAGCTTTTATTAATATTATGAAGTTGTGTGTCCCTCCAAATATTAAATTTAATGCCTATTATAAGTGACACATTGACAAGTTCAGAGAGGGAAGCGCTCTGGCTGTGATACAGGCATAACAACTCCACCTCTGCAGGATTTCCAATGGTTTCCTGAGAGTATATAGTAGTCCTGTGCCCAAGGACCACCCTACAGCTGGTATGATCTCCAGTTCTGTTTGAACCCTTGGTTTCAGTAGTGAGGGGAGCTGAATTTATCATGAGCAGCAGA
>JANHGB010056116.1:40208-56130 GCA_026283785.1 Coracopsis vasa
ATGGAGGACTTTACACCTCCCTTTGCTGAACTGCATAAGAATTCTGGTGGCCAATTTATCCAGCCTGTTGATGTCTCTCTGGATGGTAGCACAACCTCCAGGTATATCAGCCACTCCTCTTGGTTCCATGTCACTTGCAAACTTGTTGAAGGTACACTCAGATCCTTTATGAAAATGTTGGATGGGATCAGACCCAGTACTGACCCCTTGGGGTACACCAGTAGTTACTGGCCTTTGAACTAGACTTCATGCCATCAATCACCACCCTCTGGGCCTGGCCGTTCAAACTGTTTTCAATCCCCCTTACTGCTCATCAAGCCCATACGTCAGCTGCTGTATGAGGGTCTTACTGTCAAAAGCCTTACTGAACTCTGGGTAGACAATGCCCACCACTCTTTCCCCATTCACCAAGCCAGTCATTTCATCATAGAAGTTTACCAAGTTTATCAAGCATGACATCCCACTAGTGAATCTGTGCTCACTACTCCTGATGACTTATCATTCATGTGCCTGGAAATGATTTCCAAGGCTAGTTACTCCTACACCTCAAGGATCAAGGTGAGACTGAATGGCCCTTTGTTCTCTGAGTCCTCCTTTTTGCTTTTCTTGAAGATAGCAGTGGCATTTTCTTTCTTCTACTTGTTGGAGACTTCTCCCAGTCATCATTATCAATCAAAGGTTATTGAAAGTGGCCTTGCAGTGGTGTTAGACAGCTTTCTTAGTACTTGTGGAGGCATCCCATCAGGGCCCTTCTGTATGTCCAGTTTGCCTAAGTATTGCCTGACCTGGTTATCTTTCACCAAAGTATGTCTTCCTTGCTCCACTTTCCCCCTGGTCTCTGGGACCTGGGACTCCTGAAGTCCAGTCTTTCTAGTAAAGACTATGGCAAAGAAGGCATTGAATATCTCAGGTTTTGCAATGTCCCATGTCAGCAGCAGACCAACACTTTCACCAGTATTTCTCTTGCCACATCTTGCTTCTAGAAGACCCTTTGGAAGCCCCAGTCCGGATTCTAAATGTATCATTCCCTCATTGTCTTTGTGTGTCATTTCTATGCTTTGCTCCAGCTCTTGCCCAACCTCCACAACATTCCCCAACCATTTTTAGCCTCAATCTTCCAGCACCAGTCAACAAAGAGGATGAAGAAGCTTAAGTTTTTGCTTGATATTGGACCCACATAACAGCTCCTCAAAGCTGTCCTACATTTTTTTTTCCATCTGGAATTATAGCAAGAAAAATCTGAGTCAATTATTTTCCTGGAGCACTAAATATTCCTCCTGCCCATTTCTCCAAAAGGTAAGACAACTCCAACCTTCTTCTATTATTCTTTCCCTTTGCTGAAACTCCATCTTGCCAAAGATCTAATTAAGCTGTAAGCTATTTTGGGTTGACAGAAGTGCAGTAGACTTATTACTTCAGTAATATTAGTTATTATTAGCTCAGTGATTCAGTGCTAATTAGTCTCTCCATATATTTCTTTCCGGTATTTCTGATTACATTTGGAAGTTTATATTTTTAAAACCTTTTCACAGAAGAAAAGGGAAATTTTGACTTTTTTTCCATAAGGCCATGAGTTTAATTAAACTTGCTGGGTATTGAAGTTGCTATTTAAACAACATTTTCCTCCTTCATTTACAGATGCCTTAAAAATTACCTGTTTTTTTTTCTCAAAACGTTTTACAGCAAGGTTCATTTGTCTGTGACAAGGAGTCTCTGTAGTTTTAGAGGAGTTTTGTAACTAAATGCTTTTCCTAGAATTCACTGGGAACCTGGAGTTCACAGGTAAGTGACTGAATGTAGAACAAGAAAAGAAGGGAGAAAAAGTGTCTTCTGTAAGCTGGTACACGCTTCTTTATTTCTTTTTCATTGTTGTTTCCCAGTGATCAAATCAATAATTTCATAAGGAAGCTGTGAATGCTCCATCCCTGGCAGTGTTCAAGGCCAGGTTGGACAGAGCCTTGGGTGACATGGTTTAGTGTGAGGTGTCCTGCCCATGGTAGGGAGGTTGAAACTTGATGATCTTAAGGTCCTTTCCAACCCTAACTATTCTATGAGTCTATGATTCTATAAGTGGACCAAAATACCACTCCAAACACTGTTTCTAAATGCAATGTCAGTGACCAGTGCACAGTGCCAAGGCCCGAATCCTCAAGATATTTAGACATCAACCTCTGTTTCAGTACCTACATGTTTATGATAGCCTCAAAATCCTACAGTTCAGCTGTTCTTTCAATGCCTCAGGTGTACAACATTAAAGCCCACACAAGTCTGTATGCAGAAAACAACCCACCTTCAACTCAGGCTTTGTCCAGCCCTGACAGCTCTACCAACAAGCCAAACCTTCCTCATCTGTTGTGTTGCAATGGTCCAGTTTGTGTCACTGTAAACTGCATAGAGAGAGACTTGGAGCCAGCTCACAGATGGACACCTATATGGAGGTGCCACACAAAGGCATTCAGATGTGAAGTCACCTGAGCACCCATTACAGTCAATAGAGTCCAGGTCAGCTGCTCAGCTTATCCTAAAATAGGCACTTAAATTTGGTTAGCTGAACAGCCCTAGACTGCACTGCTTTAGAAGCTTAATAGCTTTTGATCCTTATAATGAGATCTTTACTGACTCTGTAATAGAAGCTTAGACTCCTACTTCACATGTAGACAACTCTCTTCAGATACTTATATTCACAAACAGAACCTTACCCTGAAGTCTAAACAGATGATGCAGGTTCAGGTTTTACTGAATGTGTTTTCATCCAGTCTTTTTCAGCCCAAAGGGATGAGTGCCTTCATGAGGGCTGTGGGAAAGCTTACACCAGAAACAGATTTACAACATTTCAGTTTCTTAGTCGCAAATGAAAACACTGCATGCTGCTCCTTCCTTCTGCAACTTTTAAGTATAAACTGAATTTCAGATACATGCTTAGCTGTTGTTCCTCACATAAGCTTTAGCTGCTCTGTTCTACTGTATCACTCAGTACAATCAAACCTGTGAGGCCACAAAGGATTTAAGCATGTCATTTAATCATTCTCCAAAAGGCAACCTGAACAATGTCACATCTTTATCATTGCATATGGCATCTCTTACGCTGATAGCTGTAAAAGCAAGAATCACTGTTAAGCATTTAATCCTGTCAGACAGGGATATTAACCTGCTATTTTAGAATCCATTGCCATCTGATCTGAGCAGTACTGACAATAATGACTTCCCAAGGAACAATTCTTTCTGCCAAAAGAAAGAACAATACAAATACCTTTGACGGAGATGGAACACTAGACCTGGTGGAGAAAACTTTTGATGGAAGTTATTTCAGTAAAGACAGCGTGTGGAAAAAGGGTTCTTTAAAACATTCATTAACTTCCTGTAATACATAACAAATTCCTCTCCTTCCCTCATTTGTAGGTATACACACATGTAACATTCACTTAGCTGTGCTCAAGGATAAAATCAAATGACTTTGTGGCACAGTTAATGTCTTAGCAAGGATCTCAACCATAAAGCTGAGATGTAGGGGAAAAGTGAATAAACAGAAGATCTTGAATCACAGATTAGACATTTGCTTGAAAAAGTACTGAGCTGAGAATAAGCATAGCAACTGAAGGAAGCAGCTGGACTCTGGGCAGAATACAGCCGTACCAGCTGGACTCAGTTGACAATGACTCTTTTAGACATGAGATGTTTCATTCATATTTCACACAACAGCTACAGGAGTAACAAACAGATGGTTTTGCTATTCCCACCACTTAGTGGAGCATAAAATGATGCACTGACAGGTAGGAGACAGAAGAATTCGAAGCAGGTAATACTGTGGAAGCAAACAGTATGTCAAAATCCAGGGTGCAAAATACTCAGCCAAAATGTATCCAGAGGCTCCAAAATTGAAGCTATTAACAGCTAATTTTATATTATTATTATTATTATTATTTAAGATCAGAGGGCAAAAATTATAAGCAAGGACATTTTAGAGTGAACTCTTAACTAATCCATTCAGACCAGTATGTTCTTCTATACTAATGGAAGAGAGACAAGGATCATCCATATGTATATGACCTGCAAGCCTGACTACTGCAGCACACATTGCATAAGACTGAAAGCTAGAGGTCTAGACAAACTCCAGGCGGTGTAACAGGCAGCTGTCCAATTAGTAATGGAGTCACTGTCTCACAGACACATTGATGCTCTGGTGACTGTACTCACTAATAAGAATAAGAAAAGAAAGAAAAGAAAAACCACAAAGTTTTTATCTTCAAATCTAGCCTACTATTCATTTATTTATTACTTACTGAAAACAGCCCTGAGGAGAAAGACTTGGGGGTGTTGATTAACAAGGTCAACGTGACCCAGCAATGTGTGCTTGCAGCCCAGAAAGCCAACTGTATCCTGGGCTGCATCGAAAGAGGGACTTTTTACAAGGGCATGTAGTGATAGGACAAGAGGGGATGGTTTTAAGCTCAAAAAGGGTAGATTTAGATTAGATAGAAGGAAGAAGTTCTTCCCTGTGAGGGTGCTGAGGCGCTGGCACAGGATGCCCAGAGAAGCTGCGGCTGCCCCTTTCCTGGCTGTGTTTGAGGCCAGGTTGGACAGGGCTTTGAGCAACCTGGTCTAGTGGAAGGTGCCCCTGCCCGTGGCAGGGAGTTTGGAACTACATGATGTTTAAGGCCCCTTCCAACCCAAACCATTCTAGGATTGTATGATTTGACCATCAACTGGAAATTCCAGCACTGAGTTTCTCCCATGGTATGATGGTGTCTGGGGCTAAAATTGACTTGCTTCCTCAAGCTAACATGAAGACAACCCAAAGCAGTGTTTAAAAGCACCCCCTGATTTCTCCTGGAATAAGTCAAACCTTACAGAACCTCACCCAGAAGCCAAAAATAAACCAATTTCAAAGTACATTTGAGATTCTTTTTAAATCTCATGAATGACTTTTTAAGTCTAATTCATTAACTTAGGACTGAAGCTTTTCAATATTTTAACAAGAAATCAAGCAATATGCACCAGATTTCATTTCTTTGCAAAATACTTTAATAAAATGTTAAGCATTTAATTAGTAACAAAGCACAAAGTAAATTATGTTTGGTGTTATACTAAACACAGTGCAGGTTTTTGCTGCAATTACCACAATGTGAATGAAATAGAAGAAGAGCTTTTATTCCATGAGGATAGCTATCTCTGTGTGAGAAGCTGCACCCAGGAGTAGCACACCTCCTCATATGTCATTTGTCACTAGGGTTTTACCCACATTACTTACCTTCACAGGCCTTTTCTCATATTTTTGGACAAACATCTTGCTAAAGACAAGGTTAGGATCAACCCCTCCTTCCGCTTCCATATGTGAATGAAGAGCAGCTCCAGTGTAACACTACCTTTAGTGAGACAAGGCCTGGATCTCACGTCTGTATTGTTTCCAGACTTTATGGTATAATAAAGATAGCAACTGTTAACTTGGAAAGATGAGATGTAATTATGAGAGCTACAGCCATTGGGGTGGAACACACCTATGTTCATGAAATCTGGGCAGCAATCCTGCCTGACCCCAGCTCACCAGGGTGGGGGTTTTGTATCTTCTCCCAAAGAGGGCATCTGCAGAACCACCTCGCAGCTCTGCTCACTGCCTTCTCTGCACTGACTCAGAGGAAAGAGACTGCCATCTACTGAGTTAACCCATCTATTAGCAAAAAGGGAGCTGAAGCAATGAAGAAGAGGTTCATGGTTAAGGCAAGAAGGTTAGAGAGTTTCCACAGACATCAGTTGTTCACACTAACAAGGACTTGATAGGGAACAACTTTAAGTAAGCCTTTTTCTTCCCTTCCTCCCCAGCTACTTTCCCTTAGTCAACAAACCGATTTTCTAATGGGAATTGTTCATTCGATGTATACTTTTACAACACCTAACCCCTGTAATGCTTTTGCTCTGAAGGACAGAAATTGCTGTGCCTGCTGTTTTGCTGCACTGACAAAGCAATGCTAAAAGGTGCAGTATCAGAAAAAGAAAACAGAGAAAAGGATAGCGGAGAGTTGCAAGAAGGGAGGTTTTCGAGCACTCACAGAGTCCATCAAAACATTTAGATGAAACAGTCAGTGGAAAAGATCAGAGAAAAAGCAGTAAAACATATCATGAATAAAAGAACACTGCCACAAACAGCTAGTCCCCACTGACAGTGCAGTGGATTGCTAGCATTAAGATAGATGTTAATAAGCCTTAGCACTTGCATAGCATCTCAAGGCAAAGATCTCAAAGCAACTGCAAATATTAAGATCCCTTCTTGCACCAGGTGCTCTGCCTGCTCATCTGTTAATATCCATCAGAGCACATGATGTTCAATATCCTGCAGTACCCAGCTCTAATTGATTAAAAGCCTCAAAACACCACACTGAGAGAATTACTGCCTCCAATTTAACCAGGTAGAAACTAAGAAACTGAAGAAATTATTTCTGAAGATGCTGCGCACCTCTAGGTTCCACTAATTTTCCTTGCAGCCCAGAGAGTTCCTACAGCAAAGATAAAGCTAAAATGTTCAGTCCCAAATGCCTGTATCAATATACAGTTAATTACCCAAATAGCAAGTGCTGGAAATATTGAGTATCCAGAATCAAAAGCAGAGTTGTGGGTTTGCCTTAAGAACCTAGGTGAAGCACCTGGTTGTAGAATAAGTAAACACAACATCTGTCCAAGTGACTTTCCCAGTGTTGTGCAGTAAGCTGGTATCAAGGTTGGGGTGAGAATATATGACCTCTTACTCATAGCCGAAAATGCCATCCCATTTCTCTCATGATGGCAAGTGAGCCAAAACCAAGAGGGTAATTATTTTATCTCAGGATATCTCAATTCCATTTAGCCGGCTCTGCCCTGAAGGAAATAAAACTTTTCCGCTTTACTTCTTCCCAGCACTGCTACAAGCAAGCATTACCACATAATTTCATCTGACTGCACCTGTTCTTGACAATGTCACTTTCCAACTGTGCAGAGATTTGGAAATGGTTATTAAATACTCATCAAAGAAGAAAAACAAAATTGAATCTAAATGGACTGTGCTACACTCCATGGAAGAGAGACAGCTGGCAGAGCTATACTGTACTGAGGCACCCTGTCAGGCTTCACAAGGAATGCCATTCAGCTCCACTGGTGGTATCACGGCTCTAGTGGCAGACTCCCACATTCCACACTATCCGCTCAAATCGATTCTCCATACACAGCAAGAGATGTCTTGCTTGGGTTCATTCTAACAGGCTGCTGAATATGGCCATACTCAGGAGCACCTGAACAGAATTAATTCAGCTGGTTTGTTAAAAATATATATATATCAATATCAGTGCTCATTTTTTATCTTATGCTCTTTCAAGTAGAATCACCCATTCTCACTCATCATTCAAGGCAGAAATGCCAGGAATAAAACTAATTTCCTATACTATATACCCTCTGGGGAAAAAGAATTAGGCTCATGGGAAAGTCCACTATCTGCTTATTACAGCCAACATTAGTTTTATTGAAACAAACTATCTCTTGTATAGACTCAGAGATGCTCCAATCTCCATCAGCCAGGGAGGTCATGTCATTGGCTAGGTGCTCTAAAGTGGAGTCTGTGAAGTGGCTACAAACACAACGCACCCCCTTCCCACCAGGCACGACAGAGCACGCTCCAGCACCCAGCAGGCTCAGAAAGATGCACCCTGAGGAGACCTGTGCTTCCATGTGCCAGCTTGCTGCTGGTACTGCCTGTGTGTTTGCTTTGAACGGCAGCTTCTGGGTTGCCTTTATCGATGAACTGAAACCATAACCACTGTCGCAGAGTAGAAAGTGCTAAGATAAAGAGAATTACTCCACTTGTTTGTTAATTGATAAGATTTCTGGCTGTTACAGACAGTTCAGAGGTTAGTTCCACTCAACCCTGTGCTAACAAACCTCAGAAGCACCTGCCAGCAATAAAAAGGGTTACACAGCTAGCAACTGTAAAACTGTGAGAACCGCAAATAACAGACCTCAGCAGCCAAATTTTCCTCCTCGTGCTAATAAAACCTACAAGAAGAATCCAGCCTACAAGCAGAAAAAATACTGCTCTCAAAATAGAAGAGGTGCAAATATTAGGAAATATTTATATATAGTCATCTTGACTTGATTGCAAGGCTGTTAGCTACAATTTTTCTGCTTGCTGCAGTCATGCATATTTCCAGCCATTTTAAAGCAGTGCCTTGCACACTTTGGAGCTAAAGACTATATTAGAGAGATGTTGTGACATTTTGCTGCTCAGCTGCTGTAAAATGATAGTAAATAACTGATTTCTTCACTATCCAAACTGTCAAGCTACAAGTAGAGAGGGTGAGGGAGGAAACCTTGGGGAAATGGGTCTGATTTCATTTTTATCAATGGCTCACTTCTGCCAAACGCAGCCGTCAGAGAAAATGCAGCAATCCTTAAACAGTTAAAATTGGAAAGACAGAACATCCCCCAGAGAATAGCTAATGGAATACAGAGCTTTTCACCTCCAGGTCACTAGCTCAAATCTGGCTCCTCTCAGGAGCAATGAGACCGCCGGGCAAGCTCCTCAGCTGGGTTGAAGGATGCTGTTAAGCCAGCCAAGGGCTTGCTGCTAGTCAGCAAGTTTTGAGAAATAATCCACTGCACACCAGTCCTGCTCTTGGAAGAGGCTGTAACTTCTGCATGCAGAATGTCTTTTACTATCACAGCCGAGGCACATTAGCATCAAGGATGAGGTAGAAATACACTGCCCAGGACGCTTATTTAAATTGCAACACTTTCATCTTCTGTCATGGTTGACAGTTCCCAATCCGGTGTTACGTACTAAGCTCTTTTATTCAAGATGGGTTTTTTACTGTTTCTGCTTCATATAAATGGTCTGACAAACTTGTATCAAACAGCAGAGGGAAGGCAATGAGAAGGAATACAAATAAAAAAAGTAGATAAACTTTCAGGCTGAGAAATAGTGGGTTTTTTTCATGCAGTGATAGTATGGAACTGCCTCCTACACACATATAGATGTCACATGTAGAAAGGGAGCAGAGAAATTAGAGAAATGAATTAGACTCATAAGAGGTCTGATTTAATGGGCACTGGAACAGGACTGCAGAGACTTAGAACACGTACTAATTCCAACTGAAGTCAAAATTAACATCTCCACCTGTTGTAACGGCATGCAGACAGATCTTTTAGATCAGTGAAGTTAGTGGAATAACAAGTGATAAATCCATCTCCAAATAGCCAGATGTATTATGAAGAATCATGGAATATAAGGGAAAGGATCCCTGGAAGTCATCAGGTCCAATTCCCTGCTGAAAACAGGGTCAACTTCCAAGTTAGTGCAGGCTGCTGAGGGTTGTACCTGGCCAAAAAGTGGGGATCCCACAATTTGTCTGGGCACCTGTTATAATGCCTAACCACCAATGGTTGTCAGAGTGAAGAAGTTTATACTAACATCTAATGTAATTTTTATGTTCTTTATAGCAGCAAAGGATCAAGAATGCTCCTGAACTGTTGCCAGTCGCACCTCAATAGCACAGAGGTTTCCTAATGAGATCTGATGACATACTGTATCTTCTCCTCTTTTTTCACTTTAAAAGCTAAAAATGCAGCTGAAAACCAGGAAATAATCTGTTTATTTGGCATCTCAGAATCCATGACATTAACTGCTGTGATTCTTTCCAAAAACAGAAAGCAAAGTCTGTGTAAGCAGTCAACAATACCAGCATCAGATGTACAGATGGTGAAGTTGTCTGTAGGTACTCTCTTCTCAGAGGCATAAGATTTATACATCTAATCCCATTAATATCTATCCTATGGTTTTGGAAATATTCATCCTTAAATTCCACCCTTGTTCCTCAAGAAACTACAGAAATTATGCCCAAGGAGTTTATTTCCACAATAGCAGCATGGTTTTGGCGACAACACAACTTGCTGCAGATAATGTTATAAGATATAAAATCTCTGCTATATTAACTTCATCACAGTCGTCCCTTTGGTACGCATTACTGAAGTGCCTTTCTCCAATAAAACTCAATTTTATAAATACAAATGACCGGATTTTAGTCCTCTGTTCTGAGTAGCTTAATGTGGTGTTAGAACTACACTTCCAGTGTTTTCAGGAATTGGGTTCTTAGCAGTAATCCGCAGCAGAGCATGCAGATGACAAAATACAGTTCTCACAAAGCATTTGATGGAATAAAAAGCAGTATAATTTTCCCAAAACTAGAATCTGTTACAATATTAATGATTTAGATATTCAAAAGCTCTCAACTAACACTCAGGAAACACAGTGGAGCATAATGTCAATATTTATAAATACATAAATAGATTAAAATAATAGCACTGAGAATTCTCTCCTACTAACTGACTCCCTTCCAATAAAGACTTAGCATGTACTGCAGTTCCCCCTGATTCTTCTCTGACAGAAAGATACACGTATTCTCTGGCAAATTCAGCATTACTGGTGGGGAGGAGGAGGTGTTTTGTCAAAAGGGAGTCTTCTTTTTTTATATAAATGCATTGAAATTTCCCACTGAACAAACCTCACCCAGGAATCGTTGAACTTCTGCTGAAAGCTTCATTTTTGTAATATAACTGATGATTTCACATGCTTAATTTAATGAGAAATACTGAAAGGACTTGACTTCCAGTAAGTGTTGAGAATGTGCTCTCTCAGAACTGGATGTTTTTATGGGGCAACAAGACAGACAGACAAAATCATCAGTGATCTTTCAAAAGGTAAATCAGCAATCAGCTCCTAGAAAGGCAGGCCCAGGAGACTGAGCAACTAATGTCACACACTCATGTAGGAGAAGACATCAATACAATACCTTACCCAGCAGAAGTGCTGACAGAAGTCAGTAAGACAGCACATAATTACCCAAGCTGGAATTCTGCCCAGATAGCCAAGTTAACAACCTAGAACATACACACCATGGATCTTTCATTACAACCAGTGCTCACGACCTGAGTTTTATGCATCATGAAGTCTGGCCTGGGAAATAAGCAAAGCCTCCAGTATATACAACTGCGTGAAGAACAGTAAAGATTTTGGTGACTCCTAGGGAAAGCGGAATCAAAGGAAGGTAATATGGATGCAGAATCTGATTTTTGTCTCACATGACATGCAACTAGCAAGACCTCTTGGAAGAGAAAAAAAAAGGATTGGGCTCAGACAACCCCCCAGACAACCACCCCTTTTCTTTCATCAGTCAAGGAAAGTTTGATGATGCTGTCTCTTGATTTAATATTGCTCTACCCAGGTATGAAAGGGAATTCCAAAGCTACTCCACTATTTAAAGGAACTCTTATTGCCTTAAAGCTTTTAGAGAGTATATTGATTGTATTACCAAGAGACAAGAAACACCATCTTTTAAAGAACTTCCGTAGTTACCACCTTCATCTGACTCTGATATTCTTCTGTTTTTCACTTTCTTGTGTGTTGTGATACTTAAGAACAGTGATGGGTTAGACGTATTTCTCTTTCTTGGGAAATGTTTTATTTGCTCATCTCTCTTAAAACACATGTTAGGGCATTCTTCTTAATATGAGTTAAATTGTTTTATGTAAAACAACATTTAGAAAAGAGCTCTACCAGCGAGATTGTGAAAGGCAGAACAAAACCAGGTTTTTCTTTATAATCTACTGCAATTCTTTGGTGAGCTGGCTACTTTTTAATCAGATAGGGCTCTCTTATCACTCCCTGTCTGTTCATATCATCTCACTGCAGCAGCACCCACACATCACCGAATTTACTCCCACACGAGAGTAGCGACCAATTGGCAGGAAAAAAACCAAACAGTGGTTTTAACCTGGTTTAAAATATTTTATTTGGTCTCCAATTTTTTAAACTCATTTTAGCCAGGAAATTGGAAAAGTAATTATTATTCATTCAGATTTTCTTGTAAGACCTACAAGAGGTCGTTGGCCACAAGACCATCCATCTTACCCTTGCAGGAGTCAAGGAGGTAGCAAACCAGGCAGCGGTACAACCACACACGCCTGTGTCAGAGCCTGACCCCTTCTCTGGCACTGTGCCGGGTTACACAGGCTACGAGGTAAAACGATGTGTTCATTTCCTTACCTTTTCCTTGTTAATGTGTCATTCTCAAGGTATTTTTCTCAGTATATTTTGGCTACAGCACAGATGACCCATTGTAATTTGCCTGCAAAATCTCACTTTGAAGGTCTCAGATGTTTGGTTTAACTCAGAAATGTGACTGCATAAAGATTTCACATTTTTATTGCTATTTTTCTTTTACTCTACTGCCCACATAGAGTCTCAGTGAAATCTGTTCAGTGGAACAACACGAGCAGGGCATGCTGCTTTCTGCTTCTGCTCGTCCTCCAAATCTAACTCGGCAAACAGAGGAGGAACTGGATTTTATTCTGGCTCACACTTCATCAGCAGGACTGTTAATGAAGTCCCAGCATTTTCACCTGCACCACCATATTAACAGAAACTTGTTTAGCACTGCAGCAACAAAGAGCAGGAGTACAGTAGAAACCCATAGTGCTTCTCTGGCATTTACTTTATCCCCCAGCTCTCTTTGAAGGAAGGATTAAATCCACAGCTGAAATAAACATCTCTCTCTTGGAAAAAAAAGGAAAAAAGAAAGCCAAAAAACCCCAACACACAGATTCCCTCTCAACCGTCTGTGTTAAATCCGGCTTTTCAATAGCATTACTCTCTGCTGTAAAATCAAACAGCATCTGCAAATTGTAGTAATTCCTCAAAAAAAGGAGATTTGTTGCTTGTTAGTTGTTTATAATTGGTGTCGCTATTCAGAAATACGCTCTGTTAAAGTAAGAAGTGGATACTTTTGACACTGCAAATTTGTTTTCAGTTTCTGGTTTTCCAAATATACAATAAATCATAAGGTGACAAATACCTTAATTATCTTCAGGCAACAGACATTTTAGTATGGTTTTGGGGTTTGGGTTTTGTTTTTTTCTCAGGTTTTTGGTTTGGGTTGCTTGGTGGAGGTTTTTAGGCTTTCTGTAGCAATCCATGGTATCAGTAACAGAGCTATTTTGCTACTTCCGGAGAACAAAAACAGGTCAAACTTTGATCTTAATTAAGATGCAAGAAAACACCTAATGTTCAAGAAGGTATTTGGGATTGAAAAAACGAATGCAGCTTTAAAAGCAAGCAGATTGACGAAGTTCTGTTATGTATGGACAAAAGGACAGGGGAAAAAAAAATCTGGGAACTATAAAGTTAAGTCACCTATCACCAAACGCATTGAAGTGCTTGTACGGGCAATTAGAGATCTAGCAAGCAACCAGTAGCAACTGAATTAGTACCATAATTCTGATACCCTTTTTGGCTTCTAGGCACATATTAGAAGCTTAAAGTTTTTGTGAGGGTTTTTCCTACAATAAGCCTTAACATCTGCAAGCTGTGTTCAAAATCCTATTCATTACCAATGCCAAGAATATGAAAGGACATTACCCAGCACACACAGGCAGGAGCCAATTCATCTAAACTCAGCATGAAAATGTGCTGTTACTATTCAAACCAGAGGGCACAACAGGCAATGAGGCACTGGCTGGCCTTTGTTGCTGCAGGGTTGATCAAATTATCAAGTAATATACATTCTGGTTTAAAAAAAATAGTGAAAAGAAAGAAAAAAAAAAAAAAAGACAGTAAACTGAATCCTAAGATGAACAAAAACCTCAAACTTGCTCCAGGACTAGCAACTGATTTAAACCATTTAAAACTTCAAGTGTATTTCTGGCCTTTGAGTACTAATGCATCATTGAAAAACAAAGAGAGCTGATAGCAAGCTGGTGCAGTCAGTTAAATCACTGAGATCAGACCAAAGATCTCTGTGAAGCAATTAGGGCATACTTAAGGGCTGAGACTCATGAACAAGCACTCACTGAAAGTCACCATAGCTCAGCTGATTTACAGGAACTGGTAAAGCAATAATACCTGTACTGAATTGGAGTCCCCTGAAGAACTACAGAACAAAAGAAAATTAGACTCAATTGCCAGAAAGCCCAACTCTGGAAAGTCACTGGTTAAATAGCAAAAGAGCCTAGGATAGCTAGAGCAGGTAACTCTCTCTCCCTTACACTGAAGAAAGATTCCTGGGCAGACAACCACAAATTAAATTACGGGACTGGAAGACAACCCAACTCTGAACACATCCACAAACCGTAAAGTCTTCAGAAGAGAAACGAAGCCTCCAGAAGGTAATTCAGAATCACGACCTGTTTCTTTCTGAAAGAGGCAGACTTATATGAAATCTGGCTCCTTAGGATCAAGTTAAGCTCATGAATCCATCTTTAATACAATTTGCTGACTGCTGTCTAACCACAGGGCACAGACATTCAGAGAAATGTCACAACAAGGAGGCCAGAGAAAGTCCCCCTTCAGGCAACCCACATTCCCGATACAAGCCAGAACAACCAAAACAGAGAAGAGTGAAGAAAATCTTCAGCAGTCAGAAGGTTGTTTTCAGCCCTAATTGACCAGCACATTGTATGCCATCTGTAATTTTACCCTGATGAACAGTGCATGTAGGGAGTATCCGTTCCCAGCAATACTGTTGGCACAGCCAGACACCGCAGTCCCTCGCTTTGAGGTTACAGAAAGTCAGTCCCAGCTCTGCAACTGGCCCACTAGCTATGGCATGTCAAATACAAAATATATCTTGTATATCATCTTTAATATATCTAAAGCACTGTTACCTCCTCAGATGTAGGATGATAATCATATAATTTACATTTACATCACACTTAAATACATCACATCTACCCCTCTCATTGCGCTTTCATTAGATAATCCAAGTATAAGCCTGCAGTGTAGCTGGGCAGTGATTTTAACCTCTCCTTTTAGCATTTCATTCCTGTAATAATCTTTTGCCCTGCACTTTGCTGGGGATTTTTGTCCTTTTTTTTTTCCTCTTTTCCTGCTCCTCATTACCTTGGCAGCCCAAGGGAAGCAGGACTTGGATTAACTTTCAGAAACTCCATGGAGGAAGTACAAAATATTACAACTCAGCCAGCCCAATACCTATTTAATTTAATGTTCACTGGAATATTTGTAGGTCAAGGCACTTTGTTAAATGTGAGACTGTATGCAAGGGTACTTTATCTTCAAAATAAATCTGCTTAGGATAAGGACATGAGTTTAGATATATTATACTTACAGGTGGGTTTTTTCATAACATTAACATATTCAACTCCTACAAGCAATAATTTCAATGGCCAAAGAATACAGGGAAATAGGGAGAGCACTTGCAAAAGTGAATCTCATTTTGTTTTGCAAATCATTATTAAAAAGTCACTCTTGAAAAATAAAAGAGCGAGCAGGGAAGAGGTCAGGTGTAATGTAACCTATCTGCTCAGGAGGAAAATTCCCATGTTGAGTGAAGTGTTAAATCAATGAAGCTTAGCAAATTTTAAAGAGGAACATTTACAGTTACTCCTTCATAAAGTAATTGAAACATGTTTCTGTAGCACCCTCTTCCCTTGCCTTCACTTTCTCTTTGTTCCTCTCAGAGAGGGCTATGGAAGATGACCTGGTATAAACAGGGGATTACTTTCCTCCATCACTGCTCACTCCCCATTTGCTCTGTTTTGACAGTGCAGGCCATTACTAAAGCAGTAACACAAATAATACAGTTCTGCTCACTTCAGAGTACACAGGGACCACAGGTACTTTTACTTACAGGAATTGAAGTAGAAAGGGATGATCAGTAAGCCAGGTCATTCCCAGGTTCTATTCGCATTCTCAAAAGCCAGAAGAGGTTATTTAGACAACCAATCTTTTCATGCTCTGCTCTCCTCCTCTGCACAGTGGGGCTGGGCCAGATCAGCATCACTCACTGCTCCAAAGCCCCCGGGGTGGCAAGGGAAGGGAAAGGAAGGGAAGGGAAGGGAAGGGAAGGGAAGGGAAGGGAAGGGAAGGGAAGGGTCCTGGCACTGCTCTCCTTTC
>JANHGB010056117.1:7696-38052 GCA_026283785.1 Coracopsis vasa
AGGAGCAGATCATTCTACTCAGTTCTTTCCCTCTTCCAGTCTCATTGCACTGTATCTCGCTCTTTGGGTAGTAACAGATAATTCTTTCCCAAATTTGTTTATGTTCTGGGTTTTGTACTGCAGCATTTAATTAGTCACTAGGGTAAGCTTGCCCTAAGAAAGCATTTCAGGTTAAGATTTTATTTGTTCTTGCTGTGCAGGTATCTGAGCTTTGCTAACTCAGTCTTATTTCAAGGCCCAGTGTTAATAAACTCATATATTCCTCCAATCTAGTAAAAAGACTTTTCATCCATTAATTAAGGAAGACAGGAAATTAGATATGGCAAAATATATACAAATATCTAGGAAAAGAATATTTGATATCAAATAGATAATAATAAAATACCGTGTGCTGAATGACTAACAATGTATAAAATTCCTTATCTTGCCTGTAATAGCTAATAGCATTTGCTCTTAGATCAAAAATAGAAAGGACTGATAAATTTATCTTTTGTAGATGTTTTTGTCTGCTTAATTCCACAAAATACGTGTGTGTTCCTCCTGGCTTTAGATTTTTTTTTTGCACTGAATAGCATCTAAATTGAATCTATTTTCTTTCATTTATCCTCTTTAAAATATAAACCCATGCATCAAAAAGTATATAGCTGAATAAGGAGAAACAAGGTTTGGTGTCAGTGATGAAGGCATGATTGCTTCTGTACAATATAACAAGCATTGTTAACAGGTTCCAATGCGGAAATGGGAAACTTAAAAATTAATAAATGGAGTACATGATGTTTTAATTGTATGATGTATATCCTATTACTAGTTAAATATAACTTGGCTTTTTTGGTGAGGAAAATATGCAACCTTCTGCTCGTAAAGATGATTAAGAACTGACCTACAAATTACATCTCCTAAGTTAGTGTGTCTCCAAATGATGCTAAATGTGAATAGCCTTTAATTGTAGTCCATACAATCTGATTGAACGCATTATGATTCATTATATGAGTTAGTTGGCAAAAATAAGCTATGTTGTTATGGAGACAGACCATGAAATTAGTTTTTGAAGCAAAATCTCAAAGTGAATGGCTTTGAGTAAAATTTACATTTTCAATTCTTTCTCAAGTACAGATGCATTTAAAAGAGCTTTGAAACTGTTTTGTGTCTGGGAGAAAAGGTGGATGAAATCATCCAAACCTAATTAATGTTCTGTGAAACATAATCTCAATAATTTTCTACTTTTTTTTTTTTTTAACTTTGGTGAAAAACATTAATGAATTAAGTGTGGTTACACGCAGTGCTTACTTCAAACCAATCCTAGTAAATATCTAATCAGAATATAGCTCAGGTTTGATGGGGTTTTTTTGGTTTGTCTTCTTTTGTGGTTTTGTTTGTTTTTTTTTTTCACTGTGTAACATGTCCTGTTTCTTATCGCTTGTGTGGTTTGGTCAAAGGTAACCAAATTTTGATCATGTACTTTGAATGAACAATTGAAGAATAAATGCACACATCATTCATCTGAGTGCAGAATTGCTTCACTGGCATTCTGCTGGTGTAAATTAATGGAAATAAGAGTAGAATACAGTCCCTTTAACTGAGTAGATAAGATCAGTTATTTATAATAAAATACTCTGAAATGTTGATTCTTCTATTGGATTAAATGACATAAAATTCCATAATTCCTTAACATAGTTGGAGCATCTAGGCTAAGAAATTAACATGCTTTGTTATGCACTTTATGTCTGTATTAATCATAGCCTTTCTTTTGATCCTGAATTTCAAATGTCAAATAGCAGCAGAATCCTGCCAGAATTTTCCATGTTAAAATGTTCTCACAAAGCAAAAACCATCTTTGTTTTTAGTTTTTTTTTTTGTTTTTAATTTCTGGTGAAAATATTTTTCATGATAGAAATCAAAACACATTACAGACTATTTCTGCAATTCTGGCTATGTGAATTTTTATTCTTTTGCTGTTGTTCACTGGACAAGTGGTTTTTGCTGACACTTTCCTTAGGGTAATATTTGTATTTCAGAGAATCTAGGGTAGCTGAAGAATTACAATGGGTTTTTTTGCCTTTGCCTTTGGAAATGAAAGAGTTGAGCCACTATAATCCATTGAGGTTTGTTTTATTTTTTCATAGTAAGTATAAAAATACAATTATTTTAAAGATATACAGTACAAGCAACAAAGATAAAATTTCACAAATTTTATGTGTCAAATCTGTCATCATAAGAAATTACTCAGAACTGAAGCAAATAAAATATAGTGAAATTATCATTTTATCAAAATTACTTTCTAAACAATTGGCTTGATCTTCAGAATCTTTTGTGTGGGTTTGTATTGTCTGTAATTTTCCACAAGAATACTTGAATGTCAGTTTTGAGGAGGTCATCTAGGGAAATGATATTGAGGACAGTCTGTTTATTATATCTTCAGTCTGAATATGGGTTTATCTACAGTGGAAATGCTAGATTGAAGAGGACACAGACTGTTAATCGGCTGTGCTTAATCCTTAGCCTCTATCATTTGAATCTGTGGATGCTGAAGGAGATTGCTAACTCCTATCATAACTGGGGAAAAAAAAATACAACAAAAAACAGGAAAGACCCTTAATTTGGATTTCTTTCACAGTAAACTTCAAAATTTTATTAATAACAAGGAAATATTAAAAAAAACTCCAGCAAACAAAACTGAACATGAACAAATCTTTGTTTAAAACCCACTCTGCTCCGATCAAAAAGGAAAATATAATAAAAAGATGTCTTTTTATTGTCTTAGCATGATCAATAGTAAGTGTATAAACTTATTTTGATATGTGGATATAAGGTACTTTTTACAAAAGTGCACAGCTACTCAACCACCATATAACTGTTAAGGATTAACCAATGAAGCATTTAGCATCTTCAGAGGTTTGTTCACTAAAAATGCTCTGTGAACTCTTGTCTCATTTATATTACAGCAAATACAGCTGAAGTGACAACAAAAGGTGATAGGCCATGATACTTATTAAAGCTGAATGGGTAGGTCATAATTTTTTCATTAGGTTAGGGAAACTGGGAATATTGTCCAGGATTAATGGTATGTTTAACTGTGAGCTACCAGGAGGAAAAAGGTCTTGGTCAAGAGCAAAGAGATTGGCAGTGTTCCTTCTCTGGGCAATCATGTGAAGGAAAGGTACCTTCATTGTTTTAAACTCTGTGTCTATTTGACTAAGAAATAGAGAAATTAAAAACTTGAACAAAGCTGATAAACAAGATATGCCTTAGCTGATTTCTACAGCTTGCATACTGGTTTGCTTTTTCATATTAGTCAAATGTCTGCTTAGTATATATGTGAGTGTTTGTAGCCTCCTCCATGTCATTGCTCTTGAATTGCAGTGTCTGTTTAACTTGGAAAAAGTATTTTTAGCAAAATTATACTGATAAAACCTAACTGATTTTTTTTTTTTTTTCGGAAAAAAGCAGGTGATAGTAGAAAGATGAGTCCTATCATTACAATTACTTGATTGCATAGAATAAAAATATTACAATTACTTGATCACATGGAATAAAAAAAAAAGTTCTTCAATGGTTTCTTTACTAATATGTGAAATAAGAGTTTATACATAATAACATAGTGTACAAGGCAGATGCAATATTGTACAATATTATTTTTGTTGAATTATTAGTACGTTATAATAGCAATAGTAACTTTTATTTTCCAAATAAACCTGAATTTCTGTACAAGATTCTTCTAAACTGTATGTGGTGTCAAGTTTCAGCAGATGCACATTGAGATTTTTCAAGTAATCTCAAAATTGCAGTTGTTCTATTATTTCTTCACTACTTCTGTTAATTTAAGTAGATACTTGATAATCAAATCCAGGATTTATGTGTATAGTGTTAAGAAATTAAATCCAATATCTCTTGTTTACATGTTTATAGCTTTGATTCTTTCTCAAAATCATGTGGTTTTGAAGTCAGTTATGAATTGTGTAATTGGTGTAAGAATGTAGAGTTTAATTCTGTTTCCTCAAGTATATTTTACTATTTTAATAATATATTTTGTTATATATATTACTATATGAATTATATTTTTAAAAGCAAATTAAATATAGGGGTTTTTAACAGTATTTTAAATCTTTTGAAAACATATTTAGGGGTGGTTTTTTATTAGATGATAACATTTGTACAGTTTCATATTACAAATAGTGTTTGTTCTGAGAAAAAACAGAATATAACAAGAGTTTGTTCTCAGTTTTGAAACTGTCACAGTTTTTTGTCAGTGACTGGTTTATTTTTAGTCTCCACCCTTTCACTCAATTCTGTGCCTTCTTTGGAAAAATTGCAGTTTAATTTTTAAAATTATTTTGTTATTTAAATGCATTTCAGTTTATACTGTGCAAAAATTATACACAGTAAGATATATCCTTTTGTAAAATGCTTGTATCATTTTGGAAAGTGAGACGGATTAATAGTAGATAACAATCACAATACAAAATGATAGTGTAGGAATTATTTCATATAATTCCAGTTGTACATAAACATAAAATTTTTAATGTTGGAGAGGAAATTGCTCTCCAGTGTGAAAGATAAATTCCCCATTGTGTCAGAGTGCCTCAAGCGAATTCTTTCACTGGTAGGGTCCAATATATGCCGTACTCCTAATCCAAAAATACTGCAGCATCTGTGAGAAGGAAGGCAGCATATGTCTGACTATCCTCTGCCTACCAGGATAAAGCTGTGGCTAATCCAGGCCCTTATTTTACATTCTTGCTTTTAACAGTCACAAATACCTTCTGACACCAAAAAGCAGGACTCTAATCTAGATGAAATAAAGTTCTTAAATCCTTAGAGATAAATTCAGATTTAGTTGCTAATTTCAAAATGCTGTCCTTTCCTCCAGGAATTGCCCATTCCACAGGCACTTTACAGGATTGCACCCAAACGGCCTTTTCAGGAATTGATATGCAGTGAAGCCTAGCAGGAAGACTCAGCATTCAATATGACATTATCTAATCTGAACAGGATTTTTGGCACAGTTTCCTAGAGTTTCATCACTGCCTTATATTGAAAAACCTGCTAGAATGGGGGGAATGGTCTTTAAACCATGATGAATTAATGTTTCTTCTGCAAAGACAACTTGATGTTATTATCCTTTTAGTCAAAGAACAGTGTCTTTGGAGCTATAGAGGCTGTGCCATTTGGCCCAGTGATGCACAAGAAACAGCCTTTAGTTGTGTGGGTCATGAGACAGATCACAGGCAATTTTACTTCATTCTGCCCATTCTCTTCCTCTTGTTTTGGTTTTGGTGGGGGTTTTTTTTGGTTTTTTTTTGGTTGTTAGTTTTGTTTTGCTTTGTTTTGTTTTTTTTAAATGTAAAACATGTCTTTGTGCAGTGCTGCTTTTCACTGCGTATTGCTTTCTGACAAAACACGAATTGACATAACACCTACTAACACTGTGGCAGTGCCTCTGTCCTAGGGCAGAAGTCTGTCCTCTGTCCTCCACAGAAGTCTGGGTTGTGAATAGTGTGGAATATACTCGAATTATAGCAGTGTCATAGATACACATTTTGTATTTATTATTTCTTAGTAAGGCTTTGTGATCTCATTGATCTTCAGGTGGTTTTTTCACATGCATCAGAAATTTTTGAAAATTATTTATATCTTTTCATTTAAATTTTCAGTTTCTCTTAGTATATTAGTTGCAGCTTCAGATGAAATAGACTCTTGCTAAATAGCTCAGCTAACTCAGAATGCTCATAAATCAGTCTGCATCTGTGGAAGTTCTTAAAGAAATTATCCCCACATCAGTATGATAGTCATAGGTAGTGTGTCTATCAGGCAAATTTTCAATTTTGTTCTAGGAATGTTTAGATATTTTCAAGATAAATTAACACAGGTTGGAAATAACGCGAGTGCTTGTCAATTGCTCCTCAGATTTCCTGACAAAATTATTGACTACTGAAATGAAGGCAAAAATTTCTCTTGAACATAATAGCTTTTTGCACAGTACTTTTGTCATCCTTTTAAAACTGAAAGAATAGCTCCAGCATTCAAGACTTTGCGTCAGTGCTTCTTGCTTATGACTCCAGATAAAATTCTCAGAATGGCATATTATCAATTATGCATGCTCTCATTTTGTGATAGTATTAGTTGTTATCCAAATAGAAAAAGGAACTATTTTAAAGCTAGCATATTTCATTTGTGGTTGTGATATTATCATTATCTGAAGAAATATGGATGAATTTACGTTCTTAAGTAAGAATGTTTAGGTTTAGGGTTTTTTTATCTGGATGTTGCTCCTGGTACCCAAAGAGGCAAACAATAGGAAATAGCTATTATAAATCCGTGAAAATGAACTAATGCTTATAGCCATCTGGTGCCGATATGTTGAAAATCCATTGCAGAAATTTTATAATAAAAGGAAAATTTTTCTTTTACAGTTCTTGTTGTAGACAAACTTACACTGAAGAATAAATTTACTTGCAATGCTAAGCCAAATTTCTATACTATATACAGGGAATTTTAGTCAGAAATACAATTTTGGTGCCTTGTTCCAAAATGCTTATTATTGCTGGGTTGTTCTTAAATGGATTTTTAATTGATAGGGTGTGACATATTTATTCTAATGGAGAGAAATTACTTTGTGCTGACTCAAACAACTATTCAGTTAATCACTGATAATGTTTACAAGCCATCATAGTTGGAAATCATGGATATATTGTCTGATTTATTAAATATGCAGAAGGGCAAATAAAACTCAATCTAAATATATAGATTTCAGCCTCTTAGAAATAAATGAGAATCAAATTATCTTTTATGTGATATTTTAAGTGTGGCTAGAAAGTTTCAAATAATAATTTTGTATTCGTGATACTGCCCCAATGGTTATTCTTTCACTTGCTCTTCATTCTTTATTCAGCCAGAAGAGGGAGCACAAGTTACCAGGAAACTATTTTTTTCTCTCTCTCAGCACTGACAGCGCTGCAATGATGCTGGTGAATATAGAAGTAAACCATGAGAAACAGGTGCTGTTTTATGCCCTTCGAACAGATAGCAAGGGATCCTATCCACCTTTCCAAAGCTGAAAATTTATAACATTGCTAGTGTTGGTTCTGGTTTTGTGGATTGAGGAATTTATGTATGGAATAGAACCTATTCAAGCAAAACATGCACTCATATTGACAAACGTACATGAAACTATAATAAATAATAAAGGTTTAGATGAGAAGCATACTGGGAATGCACCAGTTTATAATTGAATAGCAAATAATAATACTTGCTATGAAAGTCTTACAAGGCATTTAATTGAAGAATTGATTACAAAGAAGAGAATTTCATCTGTTTGCTGATTTAGTAGAAACTTTCCTATGTAAAAAGAAATAATTTTGTCCTTCTTATTTATAATCTCAATTTAGACAAGAGGCAGATTTTTTTTCCAATTAATGCTGTTGACTCTCAATTTTCTGTATTATACAGCTGAATCATAGAAAATGCCAAATGCGTTTTGCATCCTCTTATTTCACTGAGACCAAAAATGTTAAGTATGCTGAAGTTTGATCCTCTGTGACAGTACAGAGGGTTCAGTTTTTGCTATCATCATGTAGGAATTAACAGTATAACTAAGGTATATCAAGTCATCCAAAGTGCAAAATTACACAAATTTTAAAGGGCTTCCCCTCCAAAATGCCTTGCTTCCAGGCGTAATGTACCTGGTTCAAAAGGGCTGGTATGTTTATGGTCTTGCTGATTTGAGACACCTTTATCCTCAGGACTCCCTCTACCTAAACAATAGATCTTGTGCTGCCTTCAGGGAATAGGATGAGTTGCAACTGATGTCTAAGGTGTGTCCTCAGGAGTTGTATTTACTGTGGTGATGTGTAAAACCACCCATATGGAATGATTGCTATGCTTTGTTACTAACAATTACTTCAAAGTGTATTTAAGTCTGAGAAAATGACACAAACACTGTACAGAAGAGAGAAGCTTAGTATGACAGTCTCTAGGTGGGAATATTTTAATGAAAACAGATTGAAGAATGAACTGAATGCAAATAAATGCGGTGACATTAACTTAAGAAATGGAAAAAGTTTCTTAAAATCATGCTAGAGGATCTGTTCTTTATTTTTGTTATCAAGAAATTATCTATAATGACTTCAGTCTTATTCCCGGAACTAAACCATAGTTGATAGATTGAATATGTAAATTTTTATTTTTAACTGTAGCCATTTTCAGAATAAGCCACTGAGATGCACAATCCATAATACTTTTTTCTCTTTATTCAGTTTCACCATTCCTTGCAACGACTTGTTCTTACTGACTGTTGCCACTATTTCTTTGCTTGTTTTAGAAGTGAACACCTTTGCTCGCTGTACAAGTGAATTCCATAAAACAGATGTAGCCACAATTTCCATTTCCAGAAAATGATTTATCCAGATATGCTTCATGATTAAAAAAAATAAATGAAAAAAACCCAGAGTTACACATAAGACAAAAAGTGAGGAAACAATGGCTGTGGCTTTTAAACAATTTTTGGAAAGGAGACAGATGACAAATAGGTGGATCAGAAAATCATCTATGCAGTGGGTGTGAAAGGATCAGATGAAGAAAGAAAAGCCTAATTCTCCTTTCATGACTTACTCCTGTAATGGACTCCCTCAGTGGTCCACTCAGTTATTCCTGGCAAGCTGTATTATGGCTATAGGGTGGTACGTGGGGATCCTAATGAACCCTATGGTGATACATTAAGGTTTTCTATAATTTTGTGCTTGTTAGTTGTTGTTGTAGGTTTTTCAATTTTAGCTACATAGGTCTTGTTTGCATTTCGGTTGTCATCATTAAATGTTCATCCCACACTACACGGTATAAATATGCTCAGCAAGTACTTGGGATATTGCAAGACTCAAAGGGGAGATAGTGTTCAGATATTAATAGTGTCTTTTCTCTAAATGCATATGGTTGCCTATAAAAATGCCTGAGCACCTAGGAAGCCAGTGAAAGATCTCCATCATATAACACCTTCAGTTCAATCAGTTGTTTTCAGCCTTTAGCACCTTTATAAATATGGCCTATAATACTTAAGATAATTTTGTATTATTCTGAAATAAATTGAGAAGTTAGTGATGATAAGTTTAGAATGTACCAGCATGTGTAAGTTTTAAAAATATTATGGAATTAATACTTCATGCCATTTGTGAGTGCTGCTTCTGGATATGTTATGTCTTAATATTGTATCAAAATTCTGAATGCATGCTATTTTACCATGCTTGTTTTGCATATCTAATATAGTATATCAGGATGGCTTAGTATTGGGATTATTAACTGACTTCTTTCAAAATGCAAATAAATAGCTGTTGGATTTGCTTGTCTGTATTATTTTTTTTTCCTGTTCTGATCTTTTTCCCACTTTGCATCAACAAAAATTATAAGGTGTTACCATTACTTTCCAAACCTGTTACTTCTGTATTATAAGAGGAGCAACTTTAAAGCATATTTCTTCATGAGGTACTTAGTGAAAGTGTTATTTTACCACAAGTAACCTTTTTTTTTGTTTGTTTGGGACTTCTGTTTCTTTTGTAAGCATTAGTTGGAACCACAAACACCTACTAATTTGTTTTCCAATGCCTTCTTTTCTTGTACATTTTTTATTAGAGATTTCTTGTCTAATGAAGAGATGTGAAACAAAATTGCCTGGGGTTTTGTTCCTTTTATTTATTTTCTAATCTACTGAAAGGATTGAATTGTTTAGATATGTTGGGACTGAGGTGGTCTGAGAGCATTTCTAACAGCGAGAGATGTGAGGTAGACTGTCTACTGTCTTTGTGCATTGGTTGTCCATTCAGAAAATGAGGATTATACTGATTTTCTCTGATTAGGGAAATGCCTCTGGGTGATAAAAAGCTGAAGTTACTTCTTAGGTACTTATCACCTAATAGACTACATTCTTACTTTTATTTGCATGCAGAGATTTTTATAGACCCTGTCTTACTCCCATCTGTAAGCCATTTGTTGTCAGCACTTCGCATACCATTGCGTTGTATTGTAATATCTAAGGAAAACTCTGGAAGGTCCAAAGGGCAATAGATCTGGGAGTCATTGGACTGTGATGATGGTAAAGAATTCAGGAAAGTGTTTTTTCAGTAAAATGGTTCCTTAATGATCTGACTCTACTGATAGAAGAGTGAAGCCTTGCTGTCAAGGTTTACATTAATTATTTACTCTCAATCTTCATGGGGTAGAGTCAGAAATGAGACGGCAGATGGAATTTCTCCAAGAGATAAAAGACATGTAGGAAATAGGACTTTAAGCCAGAAGAGGATCCTAAAGCATTAAAATACTGAAAGACGGGAAAAATTTTGTGACTGGGTAAGGCATAAAAACTGCCAGTGTAATGTGTTTAAACTCAGAAGGGATCAGATGAATTACCGATCAATAAAAAAAAGCTGTTACTAATGTGTTACATAGTTAATAGGTTTTTCATATAAAGATTACCAAAAGCATGGAGTCAGAAATGGATTTTGGAAGAAAATATGCTACTTGCAGATGCAACATAATGGCTTGGAATGTTACTGTGAGTCCTTTAATTTTCTTCATTATCTCTCAACTAATAAAGGAATTACTTCTGAGTACAATATGAAGTGTTTGCTCTAGCAGATCTGCCAGCTGGTTGTGACCTAGTTGGCATAACCTTTATAGATCATTCTGAAATAAATACTTCGCATGACCTATAAACACGCTCCTGAGCCTGGACTTAATGGGATATGTACTTGTACACTGTGTCCAGCACTTTGGGACCCTCAGATGTATTATTTATGAACAAACTTGTTTATTGCACTTTTCATTCCGCTAAGACTGCATAGACCTAAGACCCTGACTATTTCCACTTTCTTGTGGCTGTTAAAACAACCCTTACAGGGAGCAACAAACTACTTCTGTTTTGAGAGCTTTATTCGTTGAAGAAGTTGTATTCTTTTTGATTGCAGCACACTTACTGTGTATAGAACTTGGAAATGCTGGGTTTTTATTAGTAGAAAATATCAGCACTTTCCCCAGTTCCCAGTTCCCATTTCCTTGTTACAGCATTTGAGTTTGTATCCCTAGTTTTGTGGTTGAAACACAGCTGGTAACACCACGCAGCCTTCACTCCACCCTAAGCGGGATGGTGAGGAGAATCAAAAGAATATCAAACACACAGGTTGAGATAAGAACAGTTCAATAACTAAAGTATGGTATAATACTACTGTTATTATTATTAATGATAAGGGAAATAACAAGGGGAGAGAATATAAAACTAAAAGGGGAAAAGGAAAACCACAATGAACAGCAGTGATGCGCAATAAACAACTGCTCACCCAGCCCAACCCAAGTAGCAATCCATCCCTTCTCATTAACTATCCCCAGTTTATATAAGGAGCATGATGTTCTGTGGTATGGAATACCCCTTTGGCTAGTTTGGGTCAGGTGTCCTGTCTTTGCTCCCTCCAGGTTTCTTGTGCCCCTTGTTACTGGCAGTGCATGAGAGACTGAAAAGTCCTTGGTCGTGGTAAGCGCTACTCAGCAGCAACTTAGCAACAACTAAAACACTGGTGTGTTATCAGCATTATTCTCAGGCTAAAGACCTGTACCAGCTCTGTATCAGCTACTAGGAAGAAAATTATCCCAGCTGAAACCAGGACACCTTGCTTGCTTTCTGTGGTCAGTAACCTTGTCTGTAACCTTCACTTGATTTCAAAGTCTAAACAGTTTCATGCAGGGTGTGTTCCCTCTCTACTGATAGGTACATTGCTCTGTCTTCCCCAGAACTAAGAACAGCTGAAAAGAGTTCAGACATGATTGGGCTATTGCAGTATAAGATATAGCTACATGAGTTGACTATGTGAACATTCTTAATCTCTTATAACTGCCCTGACTTTTAACCTAAATGAAAAAAGCATTAATTAAGGATGCTTAAGCTAACCTGTTTAAGTTACCCTGTTTATTGTGAATTTAAGGTACACATACTATGAGCAGCCACAGTTTATCTGATGTTTTGTAATGTAATGATTTAAACGTGTCAGCTCGAGTAATCAAGATGACGTACAAATATGTAGTTGATAATTTTATATCTGAAGGTAATGTGAATTTCACCTGAAACAGGATAAAATAGCAACGGCTGTCATCCTTATATGTTCATCAGTAGAAACCAAGAATGATTCCTCCTATCCCTACATGACATGCTGATAAAATTAATCAACAAATTTTCTGTTTTCTTATCAATGATATGAATTTGGTCATTTAGAAATCACGTACCTGTGATTGTAGATTTTACCTCTGATTTGCTATGTTCTTTGTGGAAATGTTGAGACGAGCATTTATTAGCATTTCTTTTTAGAAACACAAAACACAGGCTTGATGCCGCTTCTATGTTGCCAATGATAGTTCCTGAAGTTTATGAAGAAATAGGTTTAAGAGCCTTATGTATTGTTTTCAAAAAATGTTGGCTTGCCTATAGCTCAGAAAGTACATACACTGCTGTGAATTTTCAACAAACAGTGAGAAAGCACAAAGCTATTTGCCTGAAAATTGCTTTGAAAATTACTTTTGTATTTGTTTGATATTTTCTTCAAAATTACCTGTATATGCTGATAATTTGCATTACACTTCAGTACTCCTTACTACATTATAGGGTAGCACAGATAAGCTTTCAGATAAGAGAGCTAAGGACAAACTCTGCATTTTTTGCTGTGAAGTTACATTTCATAGGTAAAGTCACTGGCCACAGAAATGAGCAAAGAAAAATAAAATGTTCCTTTATTCTCTGAAGAGGGCTGTTAGTGCTGTAGCTTGGTGGAAATTATTCAAGTAAGCTGGTAGATCTCTCAGTTCTACCCTGAAAGGAAAGTTTCTATTGAGCACAGCCCTTATGATTTTAGATGAAAATCTATGTTATGTATAGAAATTTTTATGTCAGATATAAGCACTATATTTCTTTTCTTAATTTCAGCAGACAGTAGGTTAGATCTTGCTCAGTCTGCTGTCAGAACACCCTTTAAAGAAATGCCTGATAGCAGCCGAGTCACTCAGTGTGCCCAAGTGAAATAGTTGGGTTTAATGATGAAAAAAGCTGTGAGTACCTTTGGGGAGCAATCCAAAGCCCCAGCAAAGTGGAAAACTGCTAATAGTTAGCAAATGGCCATGACAATACATTTATATAGTTTGGACCTCAGTGAGTAGCTGACTTACTGGACAAGGTTGCTGAAGAAAGAAGCAGCAGTGGCTGCCAAAAAAAGTCAGGAATTTTTACAGTCACTGGGAAACCTGGCCTGAATTCCTACAAGAGCAGAGTACGCAGAGAGCATGGTTTACCCTATCTGGTGAGAATATGCCATGGCAAAGTAGATCTAAGATGGTAAAGAAAACCTACATTTTCTCAGAAATAACAGTACATATACCAAACAAAAAGCCCCCCCAAAACCTCCAAAACAAACAAACAAACAAAAAAGTTGTGATAGGATACAGACATTTAATTATAATGTTTCCTACTTGTTTCCCTCCTAAATAGTACAGCATCTTCACTATTCATAGCTATTCTCCCTTTAGTATTTCCATCTTCTGTTTTCTCTACAAATAAGTTATTTTTCTACATAAATCCTTAGCTTTATTTTCTCCCTTTGGAACTTCTATTCACAGGTCTGAATAGGCATATTCCATAGTCTTTTCTTCATCTTTTAGGATAGGCCAAAAGCAGTCCTTTATTTAGTCAAAAGTGTATTTGTGTTTTCTAGAAAAGTCTGTGATTATGTTGTCTTCTCACGGTTTTATGTGCACAGACACTAGTTTTGGAGCAAGCTGTATGATAGGTCTGACAGGACAACATTGACTTGTAAAGAGTTTGTGTCATATTTTAAAAGTTTAATTATACTGCAATAAGTAGAAATGAGGTAGAGGCAAGTTTCTTGTATTCATTTCAAATGGACTTTTGCGTAAACAAACTCTTAGTATCTAACATATCCCAAATGTGTATGTATATGTATGTGAGCTTGTATGCCTCTATACACACATTCTTTGTATCTCATCCATTCTTTAGTAATCTGAGATTAAATGCTTTAGTTGAAGGTGCAGCCCGATCCCTTTTAAGGACTGATGAGAGATTTCCATCTCAGAGAAGATCATAATTAGTTTGATTAATGAAAGTAGTTCAAGAGAATCTATTTCCATTTGCATTTGAATGTATTAATTTATCAGTTATTAATGAGCATTTATTGCCAGAGTAACTAGAAACTTATGTTCTGCCATCTTAAGCATCTTGCATATGCTGTCTCCTGAATTTTTTGTTCTCATTTCTCTCAAACTGTGATGTTATTCAGGATGTACTCTTAGCCATTTCTTTTCTTTGACTGTTTTCCTTCATTGATACATCGTATGAACTTTATTATAAAAGCATCAGTAGTTCCTGGAGTTTTAAAAAGCCTTTTGTTACATCTTTGCTATTTTGTGGACTTATTTTTCCTCAGTTTCTTAGTTTCTTTTCCAGTATTTCTCACTGGAGCATTTGAAAATAATAGTTCTGTTCTTTGTTCCACACAATGGCTGCCTGCCTATCTGTTGCACATCAGTAGTCACCTATTCTTCCTTTTCTTTGCTGTTTCTAACAATCCAGATGGATGTTCCTGTTAAAAAAAAAAAGAGAGAAGAGGCTTATCAAGGCTTTTTCATCATCACTTCTAATTGCCCACTTGCCTATTGCACAATTCAATCACTGCATTCACTGGAGGTTTCAGTATCAGCCTGTATGCTTGAGTTTTCACTGGACTGCTAAAGAAACACAAATTTATTGCAAGCGACTTAATTACGGTGTTTGAGTACTTTAATAGAGAGAAAATAGCAAGTACTAGGACTCTTCAATGTAATAGAAAAGGCATAGCAGGAAACACAGCTGACATTTTGAAGTGAGAGTACTTCAGTAATACAAGCATTTTTATTTTAATTTTTTCTATTTATTTTATTTTACTTTATTTTTTATCAGCAAGAAGAATTCAATCTTGTAGAAAAAATTCTGTTGAAAATGAAAGTTTATTATTTACATCAGGAATGTATCCACCTGTGGTGCACATCAGTGTAGTGCAAGTCATTGGGCTCACAGGGTTTCATAATATAAAATATAATAGTAAGTAATTATGAATATTTTTTAGTTACTTTTTTTTTAACTTTTAACCCATATTTTTCTTATCTTTGTTTCCAGTGATTTGGAAAATGCTTGTTAGATGGCTATCGTCACCTTTCCATTGCTAGCCTGGCTAGACAATCTATTCCTACCAGTATGTTTTCAGTCAAGCTGTGGGAAGCGTGCGTAGGACTGCACAGGTGGCATTAGGCAGGCTCAGGAAGAAATGTCAGAGGAGAACTCTACCTGAGACCATACATTATTGTTGTTGTTGTTGTGTCCACTCAGCTTTGGTTCTTAAAAATGCATGCAATGTATTTCTTTTACTGACAGGGTCAAAGAAACATGTGAGGAATTAATTGAAGTTAATGTCAGAACAGAAGAAAAAGCAATGTTATACAGAGTGAAGTTTTATTCTGTACTAAGACCGTATTATTTCGAAGTATACTGAGTAAATCCTAAGTCTTATGAATCCTAGAAATGGTGATTTCATTTTGTTATCCTCGATACATATGCATATTCCAGAGGTATTTTGTCAGTGGTGTGAGGTCACCTAAGCAAAACTTTTTTAGGAGTTAAATAATGGTTGTCTAAAATGGGATAATTCTGTATTTGTATTTTATTTACAGCTTTGCCACCAAGAGGCAAAGTCCCTTTGTTGTGTTGCATGCATATATAATATGAACTATATTACAGCTTTTAGGCTAATAGGAGGTTTAAAAGCAAATATTCTCTGACTTTTTACTGGGGCAGATTCAGTTAAAAGAAGAACAGAAGTGGAGTCTCTTTCATTCAGTGTCAATATTTAAGGCATTTATCTAAAGTACAGCAGGCAATACATTTGTTTGCTCTGCTAAGGGAACATAAGCCCAGAAGTTCCCCTTAAGAGGAAAGTACTTCAACTACCACACAATGGGTATTTCAGAGTGGCTTTTCTTAGCCATTTTCATTTTGAGGGCATTGAGATTGTTAAATGTTTGTTGATCTAGACAGCACCATGGAAAATGTTCAGGTGCTGTTGAGGGAGGATATCTAGTTCCTAATTCCTTCTTCTGTAATTCTTACCTATTGTTACCTCTAGGTGTGGGAAATGAAACTACCTCAAGAAGAAAGCTTGAACTTTTTAAGAAATATATACTTCAATATAAAGCATAATGGTTAAAAAAGCAGCTAAAATCAATTTCTTTTAAACCTCCCTTGAGCTGTCAAATTCTTCTTCAAGTCCTCTTCTTAAAGTTTTTTTCTATCTTGCCACTTCTAAGATTGAATCTCTTGACACTTGCTAGAATGCAAGTAAACTTCACTGCACTTAGTTCTCAGTGGATTTCTCATTAAATCTGGTTTCCTTTTTTTTTTTTTATTTAAAATACTAAATAAGTAAGACTTTCTTCCCTTGAAATTTTCGTTGTGCAAGTTTTATGCTTTACTCCAACCTAATACAAATATTGAATGCATTTTTACCCTTCCATTGTGTCGATAGTATTGCTTCATTTCTGCCAACAGCTTTTGTGTGGGCCACCAGTGCTGAACTGTTTGAACAAAACCCTGCTACCAGTGTGTATAGGAAAAACATAAACACAAAAGAAACTCACGAAAAAGTTTTCATAATAGAACTTTGAACTAGCTTTTAATTTGGTACTGTGGAATCACCCTATCTTAATTTGTATATATTAGCAGATGAGATTCTTAAAAGCAGAGAGCTGTGCCTTCTCTCTGCCCTCTCTGGTATCTAGTGTTACGAGAGCTCTTCCATGGTAAAAATAATAATCATTTGGATACAAAAATATTTAATACTTGTTTCTTAAACATTTGGTCTTCTATTTAATCTGTCTGACTCCCTGCTTTTCACAATATTTCCAGATCTTTCCATGCCTGCGTGGCAATTCAAGGCAGCAAGAAGTATCATTGTTTTGGGTAGTCATGCTTTTGCACACCAGCTGGCTGGACTGATTAATATGGTCATGCTGCTTGGGCTGCCAGTTGTTGCAGTAGAGAAGGTAGAATTCTTGAATCAATCCTTGTTTTCCTGAGAAGCAACATAGCTTGGATCTCTGTTATATATATATTTTTTTTTTTTGGTGAATCTTTTAGCTACCTAAGGCATTGACATTGACTAAAATTAATTAACAGTGTAATTATTTGTAGCAAAAGAGACTTAATTTCAGGAGGCTTATTGGCCTATGAAACCAAATGAAAAAGGACTTTGCTTTCTTTTCTAGAACCTTAGTTAAAGCAACTGAGTAAAATATTTTGCATAGAAAAAAAAAAATTAATGCTGTAATTAGATTAAGAAGGTATTTCATTACTTTCTGTTTGGTAAATAAATATTTTTTGGGATAAATATTGTTAAATTTTGGACTGAAAGTTTGTTTACCATTACCTATTTTGATAAGAGGTATGACATAACCAGTGTTTTCTTATGACTATGTTGTTCTTGACCAAACTGAACACAGCAATAATTCTGTAGGTCAGAATGCTTGGGATAATTCATTTTAGCTATACTGCATTTTCGGAAAGAGTTCCTTTTGTAGCAAGTGCCCAGTATTACAAGAAGAAAAAAACCCAGCACTGTGAGGATACCAGTTTCCTTCAAAGCTTGTCAGGATGGTAACTTTGTACAATTGTTTGACTCGGATGTTACAGGTATTTTTGCAGAAGTAAATGCTAGTCAAAGCTGGATGAAGCAGAACGCTATGGGTTTATAACAGGGTATACTGAAGGTGCGTCCTTCATGCTTATGTGGGACCCCTCCCTGTTACTTAATTGTATCTCTCTGACTGGGTGTAGAATTTATTTTTTTGTTGTTACTTAAGAATATGTATCAGAATATCTGAGATAAATTACCTCAGACTTCTTGACATTAGAATCACTACTGAGAATTATCAAAAGGACATGATGTTTGGGACTTTAGTGGTCTGAAGATGTCTGAAAATAATACAGATAAATAAATGTTATGTTTTCTCTGAAGAACAGAACCAAACAGATGTTACTTGGAAGTTTAAATTGTAGTGCAAGGTTAGACTTCTGAACTACATTTGTCTATGACTAAATTTTTGTAAAAATGCTTACGTTTACAAAGGACAGAAAGGAACTAATCCGCTTTAATTTGTTTTTTTCATGTTCATAATAATTACAAAAATATTTCTGTAAATAAATTATAAATGATAGCTTATTTTCTTGTAAATGGCAGTAATTAACTACCATTAATTAATGGAGAATCATTAGAAGCAGATTACTCTGTGTTGCAGGTATTAATTTAAACTACTACATTTACCTCAGTTGTATCAAAGAAAGCCATTATTGTACCACTGTGTTGTTTCATTAAATTGAAACAAAAGTTGTATGTTTTCAATGCTTTAAGAAAAAGGATTTTTTTTGTCCTGCATTTTTTCTTCCCTGTACTGTTTGATAGTACCAAATTCCTGGTAAATATTCAAAGCTGATGCCATTAAAAAGAAAAAGATCTATTCATTGACTGGATAATTTTAGGTTCTTCATTTTGTTTAAAGAGGCTACTTTAATCATCACTCGAAGTTATACATATTTATATAAAAAGCAGCCCTTAGGAATACAAGGTGTTTCACAGAGTAGCTATAATACAGATGAAGTTCAGCTACAAGAGGAAAAACCTTGAGAAAATGTTGTCACTATAAAATACAGTACTCTCTTAAATATTCTTATGCTTACCCTAAGCTTATCCCAAATAAACCTATATATTTACAGTGTGCAGCACTGCGTGGGAAACATAATGAGTTGCTTCACATAAACTAAGTGTTCTTGCCAATTATCAGAACTAATTAGCTTGAGTAGGCAGAATGCGATACAGTTTTCTGCTTCTAGTCACCAATAAGCCTGTTCGGTGCTAGCTCAGGGATCTCTACAGTGCTACTTCATACATTGCAGATGATCTCTTAGGGACTCATTAAAGCCATTTTATTTTTCTTTGCATTTGAAACTTATGTGTGTTGCCTGAATTACCTATTTTTTAATGTAACCTATATTTTACAAATATATTACTCTTCTGAAAGCTAATCTGGATTTTAGTATTGCCTTTTTTTTTTTCCTTTTTTTGTCAGTTTTCCATCTTGTCAGTGCTGTGCCACTTTGTGATGTAATCAGGAGCGTTGGGTCTCTTCTTTAAGTAATAGGCTGGACAGTGGAAATTATGTATACAAAAGAATTTGTAGGCACATGTTTTAGAATTAAAATACTTAGGACTCATAAAACCTGCCAATCACTGGTGTCATAAGCTGCTTTCTAGAGAGGCTTCCTCTCTCTAGTGCTTGCTGATGCTCAGGGATTTTTTCTTTTTTCAGAGGCTTAAGAGAGGTTTTGAAAGTTAAAGTTTTTATTGCTTCTAAGTATATATAGATAACTAGGGCTTAGTTCTCTGCTCCCTAGTTCTCTTGTTTTTCTACTACTGCATAACAAGTATTTCCTTCTGTAATTACATTGATTTCTGGCTATTCCTAGTAATTTAACATGGAGTATATGGAAAGAGAGCAGAAATCTCACTTTGAGTTTAGTTAGAAATTAAACCATATTCACGGAGTCATCTATATGTGGGCAAAAAAAAACAAAGCAGTAAAACAATTAGGGATGTGAAATCTGGAGCCTGGACTTGGAGCCACATTAGACACATTGGATAACCTGATCTGGTAGATGTCCCTGCTCATTGCTGGACAGTTGGACTAGATGAGCTTTGAAGGTCCTTTCAGGCCCAAGCTATTCTATGATACTATGACTCTGTGAGTTGTTACATTAGCTATAAACTGGAGGAACCAAACATAGCTTCCTTAACTGGGGATTAACATGCTTTTGAGAATCTACAAGATTTAACAACACGCAGTTTACTTTTTCTGAGCAAATTTAAACCTCACATCTGGATTTTTGTTAGAAGCTGCATAGCTGTTCAGGATGCTTTGAAAAAATAAAGTGTCATTATGTTTGTTATTTTTATTAATCTATTTCTTTACTGATAATTCTTCATTTCTTATGAAATTAATATTTTGCAGATTTCCAGTTCATTTGAATGTGTAGCTTATGTATTCATGCATGGATTTCTGACTTTTGTTGCTCTCCGACCCTTTCTGATGTCTTTGAACATAATATAAAATGTGAAAATGTTCCACTATGACCATTTATTCTGAAGTTCAAATGGCTACCTTTCTTATTCTGCTAGAGTTTCTGGTAGGTTATTGGTTTCCTGTTCAATTCGTGCCCCTAGGCAATACAACTGTGTTATATCATATTAGATGTGGACGGGTTATTTAGTCAAGTGTGCCACATATGGACTTGGATTAAGTTGTCCTGGTTTTTCAAAAGTAAACTTGACAGCAGCTTTTGGCCCATAGCCATCACACTGTTTCCAGAATAAATTCCCAAGGGAACAGGATTGAAGCTAGTGTCTTGCAGTGTGGTCTGAGGCAACTAAGCAATAAGGGAACATAATCAAGAACAAGCATTTCTTTCTTTGCACACCACGTTGGGGAGTAAGAAAGGTCTAATTGGAGGTTTCACATAAACATTGCTTATTTTTTATCATTTGAACTGTTAATTAAGATCCTGTTGGTGAGACTTGCTGTCTGCTTTCTACACATTCTCTTCCAGTCATGTATGGCAACTTTAGAAAGGGACTTTAATGATGGAACTTGAAGGGTAACTTGTATGAGCAACATGTGTAGCTTGTAATGGATATTTGGGACCATGTTCTGATTTTAAAACAGCTTCTTCAAAACTCAGTCCCTGTAAAATAATGTCTATTTATCTATAGGTACCCCATTTATTTGGACTACCAGAAATAATGAGTTAGCAGCACAAGCTGTGCAGTTTCTTCTTGTAGAAATCTGCTATTTATTTTAAATTGCAGGTGGACTTGAGATTTAGTTCTCTGTTAAATTCCTGCTTTCCCTTCTGTCATTTCCAGGTTTCCATTTGGAGTATGTGTATAAGTAGTACCTGGATACATACTTATGGTTTGTCATTCTAACAATGTTTTTACAATAAATATGACAGCCACCCTAACAGGTCTTACGGCAAAGCTCACATTATGTTTAGTTGTATTGACAGTAAAGCAAGGGCCAAAAATTAAATAGCCTATTTGCCTCTTCTACCTGTTGACCCTTTCAGAACTTTTAGGATCTGGAAGCACACACTCGTGCACTTACAACACGATCCATTTTGGAAAAGAGAAGATGCTAAATTTAGTGAGGGCTGAGGAGGCGGGATTTTAATGTACTAACTTTGTCTTTTTGTATCTTTTCTTAGTCAGTTTTTCCTCAGCTGCTAAGGCCTACTTTTCCCCTGATATTCTCTTATTACAGCAAATAGATGTGATAAAATAGTCTTCATCTCACTCCATCTACCAAAATAATATTGATATTTTATGTGGAAACAAACATATTGTCTCATAATGTTAATGGATGTTATCTGTGCCTATTCTAAAGTCAGTAGTTGATTTTGCTGCTTATATGAAGGTGCATTTCTGCAAGTGCAATAAAGAATAATATTGTCACATTTAAAATAGGGAATAGGACTTCAGTGTTACAGCAGAATAAGAAAAATCAGAATTGATTTTCTTGTGCCAAAGTGCCTTTTTATAAGCTTCTCCAGGCTACTTTCAGACTATATATTCCACCTGTTTTTTTTAATTGCAAATGTGAAATATGATACCACCAACTTCATAAACCAAGACATCATTTTGACAGTGACTTCTCTTGTGGGTGAAAAAAGGCTGAAATGTTCATTCTGCTAGATTGTACTTACTCTTTATTAGCAGAAACCTCATTATTATACCAGCTTGTCATGTCATAAATCCTTGTTACTTGGGTGCAGAAAGGACTTTGTACTTTTCACTAAGATGGTAGACGATTCCATGATAAATTGTCCTACTAATTATAAGGAAATGTAGCTGGTTTAGCGTAAACCTTAGAGCAAGTTCATATGAGTATTTCCTCTAAAGACTTTACATAATCTACAAAGGAAGACTTTTCAGCTTACTTAATGTTTATCAGATTCTGACCTGCCAGAGTTTAACATTCTTGCTTTAGAAAAGAATGAGTCTTTGCTGGAGTCAATGATATGAATAATTATTTATGGCTAGATTGTGCCTTTAGGCAAACCTTGAGTGAAAGCTAATGCATAATTAGTATTGTCCCAAAAGGAGCCCTGGAAGGTGTAGTGCCTTAGGGACAACCTTCAAGCTCAGTTCCCTTTTTCTTCCCTTCTTGCTTCAGGGATTCACTTACTTTAACACAACAGAGTTGAAACTTGATTGCAGTTCAAACACAGCATTTAAAGATTGTATTTTCCATGTAAAGCTACCCATATTAATGCAACTAAAATGTAATCCTTTACTCTTTTTCTGCTTTCAGGAAAGCTGATTCTAAATTGACCTGATTTCAGAGATCAGTTTATGCTTGAGAAGTATATAGACTCTTCTGAACTCCCAGTTCCAGAAATGTATTTGTTTTTTTTTTGTCAGTCATACTTAGTCACTTTGACTGTCTTGTGATCTGATTCCAGGCATTTAATTAGGTTGTTTTGGAATGTTTTTAATAAGGGTATTTGATTTGATTTATGGATAGCATGTCTTGCCATTAAAGGAGAAGGACAAGGAAGAATATGAACAGAAATTAGATTACATATTTCTTTTGCAACTTGAGAGTCGCACGTTTTCAAGAATCAGCTGTACTGAGTATCTTGAGGCTTGTCATTTGTTAGCATCTACTCTTTTATCAATTGTAGCTCTTGCTTCATGATGACATAATACCACTCTGCTTTCTGACTCCATTCTTAGAGATTGAATTAGTGTTTATCTTTCTCCAGCAAATTCTTAGTCCTTCTTTCTCTGCTAATGACTTCTCACCTGCTTCAATATTTCAGAGAAGCGGATACATCCATTTCCTGCTGCAGCTGTACAAGCAAACAAAGTCATTGCTTGTCACCCTCCAAGATAGCAATTGCTGCCTCTGCTAGTGAAGCTACTCAGATGATTGTCTCCTAACCCATTTCAGTCAGAGTGTTTTAGCTTAATCAGTTTAAAGAGCCTTGACACATTTTTGTCTGAGATGAACTCTGGAGAAATCACATGTGCAGTTGAATTACCTTCTAGCAAGAAGACAGTAATAAGGAGATGACAGATGGTGCAAAAAGGGTAGAATTTAGTCAAGAAATGGTAAATGCTTTCATGACTGTAACTGCCAATGGAAGAGGATGCAGCTATTCACATCTAACTGAAAACCAAGTCTAAAAAAATACTCAATTTACAGTCAGTTCTTCAGAAGAAAGTGGTATGATCTGCTTGTGGTGTATGTGTGTGTGTATTTCATAGAATCATAGAATCATAGAATAGTTAGGGTTGGAAAGGACCTTAAGATCGTCTAGTTCCAACCCCCCTGCCATGGACAGGGACACTTCACACATTTTTTGATTACTTGGGGATGGGAAAAGGGAAGCTAGAACTCTCTTTAGAGTCCCTGCCCTCAAAATCAAGAAGGCACAGAAGTTATTTCAAATCTATAAACTCAGTCAGTTACAGTTTGTTACAGAACAAAGTTACTGTGTGATATACTACAGTATTTATTTAATATATAGTACTTACTTTTCAAGAAGACTCCTGTGAATGATGGCACTGTATTTTAAACTAGGGCTTTATTCTGCTTAGCTTGTTACAGTTTGAAATTAACTTGATTAGGCTAAGAAGAAAAAAAAAATGTCTGAATAAGCATATATCTATGTTATTTGGAAATACTGACTTCATTTTCAGTCTGCATCCTCTCTTCACATGAATCAGCTTTCTGGTACAGAGAAACTGTCAATTGAACTGTGCAGATCTGTGGCTCTTCTTAATCTATTTTTAAAAGTATTCTGTAAAATTGTATACTGTATTTATTTTGGAGCAGATGTACATGAACACAGGGCCTTTAAAACTAGGAAGCAAGACTGACTTGACAAGGCAAGAGGGACTGATTTAAATCCATCCCCTATGAGCATACCTTAGCTTAGGTGGTACTCCTCAAAGCTTTTGATCTGTTGTTGTAGTTTGTAATGTAAAAGAAAATCAGAGGAGTTTTGAGTAAGTTAGGATGAGACCATGGTTGGTTTTCAAGGCTTTGCTTCAGAACAGTTTCTGATTCTGGGTGAACTTTTTTTCAGACAAAATCCTTGATTGTAGTCACACGATCCAAATGATTGAGCTCATTGCTACTGAGTTACTTCTTATTAGCTGAGCTATTGTCTGGCTTAAACTAGTGCCTTCTCCTTTGTGATTAACATGTGCAAAATTGTATACCTAGTTAATTAGTGTATATGAGATGAAAAGCAGCAACACATTAGTCCCTCGCAATTTAATTGCTTTCACTTGTGCATTCCCATACTTACTTTACTAAATAATTTTATTGATTAAGGGGTGGGATTAGGGTTGGGCTTTTGTTACATGATATCCTTGTCATGAATATTGCACATTATATTTTGCTGTCTTTGCTTTGTTCCTGAATTCCCTTATCATTTGCAGACTACAGTAAAATAGAACTAAAAACTCCAAGGACATCCACCAAAAAAAAAAAAATCCTTTGAAAGTAAGAACTCTGCTTACTATCATCTGGAAATCTCTTTATTCTCAAACCTTCTGTGATTTAGCCTGGGGCTTAATTCACTGTACAGTAGTGATCAAGAAAATAAGCTTGAGTCAGGTTTGATTCTAGTTTTTACCCCTGTTAGAACAAAAAAAAAAACATTGAAGAGAATAACATTGCCTGCCTGATTTGGCTCTAGAGATACATCGTTTGAGACATCTTAGATGTAACTTCAGGAACTTCTCATCTGTGTATGACTTTTCAGGCCTAATATCTGTATTACACTCAACTGAGCCAGGTACATATTTATGAGTGCTGAGCAATAAATGAGCACATAGGCACTCCCATTAAAAAATAAATTAATTTGGAAGCAAAAGAAAAAGAAGAGGAAGAGAGAAGAGAAAGGAGGTGATCAAACACCATGGTTTTTCCCTTGCCAGTAGTCTAGGAGAATCTCTTTGGCTTTATTGCAGTCAGTGAATACCCTCCATCTGTCCCAGACACCACAGACCAGTTGATCAAGTATATGTATTTTCACAGGGTCCTCCGTCGCATTTCCAGTTTGACAGTCAGTGGATCTTACTTTAATGTTATAAGCTGCACTGGAAAAAATTAAGTCAGTATATGCAGAGTATTAAATCAATGATACCATTCTGAGTGGTTGTAGAAGTGGAGTTCTTTCTTAAGCCTATTGGCTGGCACCTTGAATACTTGTTTTGATTTGTGGCCTCACCACAGAATTGTTGTGTGTTTGTGAGTAAGACAGTTCATCACCCTACCATCAAATCTTTCCACTGTAAAATGCAATGTGGCCTCTTCACCACAAGACTTAATCAGGGCCCAGCAACACTTCGGTTAGAGTTGATGGCAGAAGAGGCTTCTGACCTCACTAAAGGCTAATATTAGGATCTTGATATCTGTAAGGCTCTTTAAGAAATGCAGATGAAAGGTGAAGTAACATAATAAGGGACAAAAAAAAAATTAAAGATGACTGAACACTGAGCTTGCTGAGTTTGCATTGCACATGGCCTGTCTGTAGATGCAGCACAATATAAAGAAGTAATTACTTAACTTTTTCAGAATGGGGCCGTAGTGGGAAAATAAATGCTAGGGAGTTCTGCTTTTTATACACAAAATATATACAAGTAGCAACTTTATGATCATTTTGTTACTGCTCTTAAAATGAGCCAGTGTGCTAGTCTTCCACCTGGCTCCTGTTCTTTTTTTGCTTATCTTGCATGCAGGTATTAAATGCCTCACAGTAAAGAGGCAAAATGCTAACCTAACACTGGAAGTTTCTCTCTAATTTTGGGAAAATGGGGTATCTGCTAACCAGGACTATTTCAGAGCAAAGTCCATTGCTCAGTAGATACTATCAGGCACTTGGCGACCATTCAGGAAGATACTGATGTATTTGCAGCCTTATGGGTTTTCATTTTTTTCTTAATGTTACTTTACTGCAATCTTTCAGTTCCCAATCTCCAAAAAGCTCAGCTAATCAACAGCTGGAAGTAAATGAATAGCTAGATGCACCCAAACCAGAAAAGCAGATTGAACTCAGAGGAAATTTTAATTTTAAGTGTATGTCTTGGACTGCTACCAGAAGCCCTTTAGAATGTCATTGTTCTTTGGGGGAAATTTGGATGTGGACAAAAAGACCATTAATAAAGGCTGTCAAAACATCTGTTAAAAATCTGCAAGTTACAAAATATGCATTAAAAAGATAATTAAATATAGATGGTGCTGTTTAAAGGTCTTCATTTTCTAGTTTGTAGACATCTTCATGAGGTAGTCTTAGGTCAGGTATACCACTGGAATTTTTAAGTTAAAAAAGGATAAACAAAGATGAAGACCAGCTGTTCCCTCTCCCTTCTCCCTTTCCCAGTTCATACTAGGAGTGTACAGGAGCAAGAAGTTTTCCCTCTCTGGAGAGCAGAGGAGGAAAATGGTAATTGTGAGTGAGGGAGAAAGAGCACATTGCTGTTCTGCTCAACTAAGAGGAATGCAGAAGACCTCTGCCCTTCTCTTCTTTCCGGGGGAACTGCCTCCTCCTCTGCTTAAGGCCCAGTGTGTGTCTGGTGTGTGTCTGCTTTCCAACTATACCTAGCTGGAAAATAAGAATGTAATGTCCCTCCTTTTTTTCTTGGCTTAAAAGAGTTTGTATCTCTGCCGGCTGGGACATCTGGCCCAGGCTGTGCACCTGCGCTGGGTGCTCAGGTAGACCTGCTGCCCTCCCCAGTCCCCCTGGGGACATGCACTTAGCTTAAACTTAGGGTGAACCACCTACAAATGGCTTTGCCTGTGAATATTCATGGCCATTTGTATCAACACCTTGACTAAGGACACCCTGCCCCTTGACATGTAATCCCCCAAAAAGCTATTTAAAGGAAAACCAGTTAAGGTACCTATCCCTTCCAAGTCCCTGCTGCTGGCTTTTGAGTTTTGGGGAATGTATTTTTCCTTACTGAACTTGTGTTTTGTGGTTTTACAATTGTGACTGCTATCTGGAAAAACAGGCTTGGCTTACTGACAGTGTAGGCCAGATTCTACATTAGGGATTGTTTATATTTTGTTCCATGTTACCAAGTCCCTGGACTGTACACGGATATCTGGCAGCAGCTCCTTGTGAGGGACCAGCCTGGCTGGCTTTATAAAGGAAATGGTGAAGTGCATTTCAGGCAAAATAGATACAACGTAGGGTGTACTTAAAATGGAGGTGATTTATACAGTTCACTTTTTGTTCTGATTGACAATATGTTGGGAAGACTGTAGCCTGAGGACTCACTGAGCTATCATGTAAGGAGAAGGGGAAAATGTCCACACTGAATGCTCTTTAAGTAAATCTAATTTCTAACCCAACTGCAGCCCAGAAAGGACCAGACGGGGTCATCATTCCCAATAACTACTGTGACTTCTGCCTTGGAGGCTCCAATATGAACAAAAAGAGTGGGCGGCCAGAGGAACTTGTATCATGCTCAGACTGTGGGCGCTCTGGTAGGTGACTCCTTCTTGCATCTTTCTTGTACAAAGGCATTTGTGTGATTCATTTTTTGCTCCTTCTGAAGATTTTGAAGATAGGCAGCACATATGGGAGGGGACAGAAGATGAAGTCATACCTCTTGTGTGTGTTTGTGGGAAAGGGTGACTGGGAAATTTTCTATCATAAAACCCATTGTTGGATTCACATTTTTAAGCTAATGGGGTCTTGCAAGATAATGAAGGTTTAATATATTTATTGGCTTCTGTGAACATTGGTACATGTACTAGTTGTTCTTCAAATGGAAGGAGAAAATCCTATGACAATGTTAAAAAATGGTCTCTGTCTTCAAATGGTGCAATTACAACTATAAATTACTTACAAGATTTATTAAAGTTGCATGACAAGCATTTCCATTGATTGCACATTTCATGCATTTCTTCATCCAAAAAAGAAAGGAGGAAATTACAGGGTAGGGATGGGGGTAGCTGTCAAGGATTATCCTCTTACAAGATGACTATCATTAATTTTGTTTAAAGAGGTTTTTTATTTCTCCATTTTCTTCCCTTCTCTCTATTTAAATGTAGGCAATTGTGTCTTTCCCATTCTGAGTTGTCTCTATTTCTGGACTGTTGTTTTCTTTCTTCCTTTATTTTTTTTTCCTTTACTTTTTTCCTTGTTTCTTTCTTTTTTTTGTTTTGTTTTGTTTTGTTTTTTGTTTTGTTTTGTTTTCTTAAATTTTATCCCAGCTGAGCAGATATTTATACCTTACATGGGAGCTGGTGGTGGGAATGGGAGACCTTTAACAACTGCATATTCCAGTTTTGATCTAAGTTTCCAGTTGTGATATTTCTAGGCAATGGTGATATGAGTGGTGGTAAGACCATCAGATGGAAATCTGAAAAACAAAGAGACCTTGACATTCAGTATTGCTGCTGCTCCTTATATACTGTAGTCACTGAAAGATGTCTGTTGCTTTATGGCTGAAATGTGATGTGGAGTGTTCTTGTGCCAAGGGAATGGCCTTTTTATGCTCCTGCTGAAATTCATAGTAAGCCTCTTACCACATTCAGTGGGAGCAGGGCAAGACTTTCACTGACAAATTGCCTTCTGTAGTTGTGACCTCTGAAGATATTCTGAAACGATACTGACTGGCCACCAGACGACTGATGGCAACCCCTTTGGTATTCTCCAGGAGGGTCCTTATTAATGCTGTGCAGTCAGGGGCATGAACCTTTTAGTATACATGTGTTTGCTTCTTAATAACTGAAGGGGGATACTCACGGGGTCTGTGGTGCCATCTTGGAAGATCATTGCCCTTCCCCTTGATTGATATAGTTCAATGTAACTCATTTCAGCGTTGTCCTGATATGGCACTATAAGATGGATCCATTTTACTTTTTTTTCTGCTGTTTAAAGATTGCCATGGTGATTATATCCAAATGAAACACAAATACACTAATTTCTTTGATTCCTTAGTGTGATAGAACAAGAAGCATGTAACCTAAATTGTGCAAAACCAGTTTCATTAAATGCTATCCTTGTACAAATTCTGACCTATCTGGGTCATTCATGGTGGTCTGCAATGATGTGACTGATGTGTGATGAAAGTGATAAAGGTACAACCACACTAATCTCTAAACTAAAACAATGAAGCCTCTTTGGTGGCTGCCATCTTTCTCTTTCTTGATAATGGAGAACATTTTCATTATATTGAAAGAGAGGTTGTGGAAATGATATTGTTTCTTCTGTTCACAGTCAGTAAAATCACATCTCTACAAGGTGGTTCATCTGCCAATCATTTTGTTATATCCATTTTCTTTTTGTAAGCAGGATTTAATTATTTGTGTCTCAAGCAATGCAGTGTACTTGTTATATGACTGATTCCTGTAGCTGGAGTGGGGACCAAACAGTTGGTTACTTAATACCAACCATGCTACTGTTTCTGAATACTAAAATAGCTGTTCCCTAAAATCTCATACTCTCATTTTGCTGGGGTGCAAGAGACATCTTTTTCTCTTCCTTTCCTGAAGAGGGAATTTGAAGGCTGTACTATTAATCACATAACATGTTTGTTTGAGGGAAAAAATAAGCCTCAGTTTCACATATTTCAGTATATGACTTCTCTTTTTAATAGTTGTCTTGTTATCGTTGTGGCTGCTATGGATGTCCTGTGTGGAGAAGTTCCTGTTCCATATTGAAAGTTGGATTGACTCACACACATTTGAACTTTTCAGTGTTCCCCAAGATAGGTCACTTGCTATCTTAGTTGTTCTAGTTGTTGAAATCTATATATTTGTTTTGTTTTTTGTTTTTTATTTTTTAAGGAGATGCCATGAAATCAGAATAAAAGCATTTCTTTAGGTTACTTTCACATAGTCTTCAAATTGTATTTAATTTTGTCGATAGAGGATGCTCTTTAGAATCAGGTGAAGGACAGGGACAAAAAATAGTCCTGAGGTTGATGAGCTATCTAATGGGTTACATTTCTATAGCAGTAAATTTGTGATAGTTGATGCCAGTCTGAAGGACAGTCATTGTGCTTAGAGCTAACAGTGTCTAATTACTTTTATGGTGCGTAAGTGTTTTAAAATTGATCTAAGTAATCACAAGGAAATATGTTAATGTCTTTTGAAGAGAGGAAAACATGATTAACCCTTTCGCTGCCATAGCTGTGGGCACCTGTTGTTTGTAG
>JANHGB010056120.1:0-16831 GCA_026283785.1 Coracopsis vasa
TTTTGATGCAGCCCAGGATACAGTTGGCTTTCTGGGCTGCGAGCGCACACTGCCGGCTCATGTTAAGTTTCTCATCGACCAACACCCCCAAGTCCTTCTCCACATGGCTGCTCTGAATCTCTTCTCTACCCAACCTGTAGCTGTGCCTGGGATTGCTCCGACCCAGGTGTAGGACCTTTCACTTGTCATGGTTAAACTTCGTAAGGCTGGCATCTGCCCACCTCACAAGCGTGTCAAGGTCCCTCTGGATGGCATTCCTTCCCTCCAGTAATATTCTAAAAAAGAAAAAAAATTTAAAAAATGCTGTAATGTAACTTTAACAGTTACAAGACCCTGTTCTTTAAGATCTTAAAACCTCTGATGCAGACTTTGAGACAAATCTATTATTTGTATCTACCTCTTGTGCTCTGAATTTTGCCTTTTAAATGTGCATCACTCAGCTTTGGCCTCAAGTGCGAAAAAGAATGTTAGGAAAAAGTCTCTAATCTGAATGTAGCCTAAACTTGGCTTAGAGTAATAATCTCATTTTTCACTCTGTAGCCATAGATTTCACTCTAACACATTTTACAATGTCCCACCTGAGTATATCCTGAGAATCTTTTTCCTAATTCTTCCAAAATCTTACAGCAACTCTGGAAATTACTTGGCTATGGAGGACTTTATTTTTGACTCCCAGTAGATCCACAGAAAATTGCTAGGTTCAGTTTTGACAAGGACCAATACTTCTCTTGTAGTTGAGGAAATCTATTTATTTACTAGGTTTGAAGGCAAGGGTGATCTATCTCACTCTGTAACTTGACTGTACTTGCTGTGAACAAGAGGTGATAGAATATAACAAGCATTCTACATAAAACATTAATTTCAGCTGCTCTATGTTAGATAAAAAAAGGGATATGTACCGCAGATTTTTAGTTGGGAAATAATATTTAAACAGCAGCTCTTCTAGTTGTAGTTCCAAAATTAAGCCCATTTAGAGTGCACTTATTCTAAGTAGAAAAAGTCTGGCAGATGCAATTGTTCTGTTACATGAAATCACATCCAAATTATTGTTTTTCTGGGTATAAAGTACTTTTTGTATAACTGCAATTGTGTAATGAAGATTAGTATACTGCACGTATGAGACTTCTACTGTAATTGTAAAGAAAAATTACTTTCCTTGCATTCAGCCTAACATTTTCCATTAGAGTCATTTACATTTATGAAGTCAAGCCCAAAATATGGAGTTTTTTTTTTTTTGCTTTTTGTAAAATGGGAACCTAAAAATGGAACAAGGCAATTAATTAAGGTGTGCTATATTGAGGTTTATTTCTGGATGATCTGAAATCAAAAGCATCAGTAAAATGAAGATTTTTTTACTTTAACTGAAGGTGCCATAATTCTAAATCAAAAAGATAAAAAGAAGCAGGTTGAAGAAAGATTTCAGTAGTAGCATTTTCTGGGTAAAATGAATGTACGGCATAGTTCAGAAATCCATACAAGGGGACTATCTTCTGAATGCTAGTTGGAATTATTTAGCATGTTCTATTCAGCAGAAAAATCTTTTACACTGGGATCAAGCTGTTTCTCTTACAGGATATGTATTCACTGATGAGGTAATCCAAGGGAACAGAATTGATGTTCTCTTACCTGTTTTTTATTAATTAATCCATCACTAAGTTGCACAATTCACCTGTGAGTCACAATTTCATATGGATGTTGCTTATTATTAGTTACTCTAATTTACTTTTTAAATGAGGAGATGAAAGAACAAGCAAGACACTGAAGATAACTTTAAAACAAATCCCTAATTATGCACTGTCATAAATGGATGTTCAACAACTGAATATCAATTTAAACATGGATTAAAACCTGAAGTTAGATTAGGGACAATCCAAGAAAAATGAAATTGAACTGCTGTAGGTCAAAGAACATAAATCATCCAAAGGTAAAGAAAGGGCAGGAGGGCAGTTGGAATATTAAAAATGCGAAAAAATTGAGAAAAGAGGCAGTTGTAGTTAGTCTGCATTGGACTAATTCTGCTCCCTAAAAAGTTGGTGGGAATTTTACTTCTGATTTTACTGGTAACAACCAGGTGAAGTAGCTCAAAAGCCTGACTCAGAGAGTCCCATACTACGTCTTGCAAGAATCTGAACTCTAAGTGATAGGCTGACTAGATTTTAAGTATAACATTTTGTTAAAGTATTGCCCTATTCTTTTAGAAGAGTGTCAAGGCAGTGTGAAAGTAGAAAGAAAAGTATTTGTAACATTACCTGATCAAGTTAATAGGCTAGTTTAATACGATGATTGGAAAATACGCAAAAAACTTGAAGGACAATACCAGAGGCAGATGTAGATTCTTTGGGTTGCTCTAATATTGATCCTAAGGCTTGTACAGGAAAGTTGAATAATATTCTAATTCTGAGTGTCTTGTGTTATGCATTATAAAAGGCAGAAGCAAATATTATAATGTTATAATAACTCCTTACAGTTTCTCTTCTGTTCTGTGCTCCATACTTCTCCTGTAATTTGATCTAAAAATTCACCTGAGCACAAAGGGAGCTTTCTCTGAAACAGCTTCAAAGTGCCCGCATAACCTGACACAACAGAGACAAAGGGCATCTGCTGGGCCTTAGACCCACTAAGTAACGGGGAGTGGATTATAGCTTCTTCATGGTAAGACATTCCCATCAGAAGATGGGATGAATAGAAATGAGTGGAGAGCTTCTGCTTCTGAATCTCAGCAAGTTTCTCTCTGATATGTATTACCTCCTTAGAAATGTTTCTTCTGATTTTGGTTAATGAGAAATTTGACAAACTCCTATTTTTGACTTCTCCAGCTGTTCTCAAGTTTTCAGAAATAGTTCAGGGACATGGATGTATTTACATTCACCTCCTATGAATAGATCATGGGGTAAGTAGTGCCCTCCTTTGTTTCACCCACAATTGGAGAGTGATGTGGAACCTCCAGCTATTTGGTACTCGCATCTTGGAAGCCGTGTCTCTAAATGACATGGGCAGTTTGTATTCTGTATGTGGCTTACTTTCAGTATTTCTTATAATCTATTGGATAATTGCAATGGATGTATGTAATTCAGACAGAAGAACTGCCAAAAGGAAACTGAAAAAGGATGCTTGAGTCTTTTTTGGTCTTGTTTATTACCACCACAATAAGAAGATTTTTACTATAATTGCTGGTAATGTTTAAATGTAGTGTTAGTTTTGAGCTACAATTATGGCTTTCTCAGTGACAGAGAAAAGCGTATGTGACTTTAACATTTGTGAAATGTACGTGTAAAACTCCGATTCAGCATCCATCAGCAGCAAAGGCTGAAGCATTCCAGATGAATTATTCTTCAGTTCAGGTAAAGGCAAAAGTAAAAGAAAACAAACAAAAGTTTTGATTTATATAATGGAAATTTGATGTCTTTTAAATTTCGATTAGTGTCTGTAGGAAAATCATAACAAATCCCTTGCACGTAAAAAAATATAGAAACTCATGAGGAGTACAGGGAGTTCGCAGTGCTTTGGCAGAGCAGTCTTGACAACTAAGCTATCAGCAGGCTAACCTTCTTATTCTCTATCTTGCCAAACTGGGTATGTCTGCATCTCACTCAGATTACTAATTTGATTAGGTCTGTGAAGGTCCTGAACCCCAGTCCTTCTCCTTATCCTGGATTTTCAGCCCTCACTTTCAGACCGTGAATTCAGAGTTGACAGCAACCTTACAACTCTAAGACAGTACAGACACATAAGTCGCATCTTTGCTCTTATGCTGTACATACAAAATGTGTTTGCTGCTGGGATTGTTCTGAAGACAAAGAAAACAATATTAGTGACACTACAGAGAACTGGGCTCAACTGCTGAAAAGCATCCAAAAGGTTTTTTCCACTGGCAAAATCCATTTTGGGCTGTATTTTTTCAGTTTTGTAATCGAAGAGGCTCGTTCCTGAACAAAAAAATATGATCAAAGAGGCTGGTTTCCTCCTGGTAAGAAACAGAAAGAAAATCAAAAGATAGGTTTAAAAAACCGACAGCTATACTCATTTGAGTCAATTCTGAATCTGTGGCTCAGGACAAAGGGGCTTCGTATTATAGAAGTAATTATGTCTTTCATGAGTGACAAAACCAAAAGTGTGTCAGTATTGTTCTGCAAGAATGGAGTTGTTAGCACTCTCTTCAAATTCGAATTTGGGTAATTACTTTCTTCTTACCTAACTTCACCAGCAGTTCCAGATGGATGTAATCTTCAATTCCTATTATAAACTATTGTGTAAAATCACTATAGCCCTGCAATTTACCTTAGAACTAACTGCAATGCCTTGTGTCTGAAAAGGTTCTTGTATAGTTTACATTTAAGTTGTAAAGACCTTTGAGATAATTGTAAAGTGATATGTGTATATTAATATATGACATCACTTTCCTAGGTTAGATAAAATGGTGAAAGTGATTTCTAGCTCAACATGTCAAATGGTATAAATTAGCCAAAATTTTCATAGGAGGCAACAGAACAATACATTACTCTTTAGATCTTTTGTTATCTTCATACACAGTTCTGTCAATTACTTGATCAGCACCTTTTGTGTAGATGGAGGTCGGAGATGCAAGGGAAATTGAAAGGTTGACTAAAGACAGAAATTTAGCGGTAGCTTAACCCTTACCTGAAAGAGATGAAACACTGAGGAAGTCAGACTGTACTACAGAGGAGGAGCATGTTCCTTCCACAACAATAAACATCCCTCCTTCATAGCCTTTTGCCTCTGAAGACAGGAATACTGCTACTACTGATGCATTTTTCCTCATGATGTTACGCTGGCTGTTAATACAGTAAAGGGGATCCCTGAAAAACTGGAGCATTTGCCCACTTAGCTTTAGGGTGGGGGAGGTAGGAAGAAGTCAAGACATGTATTCTGGGCTGCTAATGGCAGGTATCGCTTTGAGTTATTTCTGAAAGATTCCTTTATTTCAAAATACATCCACAGACTAATTAAGAAACAGGATTTTTAAGCAATGCAAAGTTAGTTGTGGGTTGTATGGGTTTTTCTTCTTTTGTCCCAGCTATCAGCTGGGATACTTGACTTGCTTTACAACCTTAAAAAAAGGTATTTTTAACTTTATCTCATTTTCTTTTTTTCCCACAGGTCAAATTTAGCAGCAAGAGAAATGCACAGATGTGTGTCTGAAGAGATAATTTTTTGCTATATAATTGCCAGGTGTTTTCACAATTCTCTTTTTCATAGGCTTCTATGATTTGAGTATATTCTTTGTATAGCTGAATACTTATTTTGACCTTATGTAATCTTTGCTGGTTTTGCTCCTTCTCCCCCCATAATTTTTTTTGGGTGCTATCTATCTGTAGAAATTTTCTTTCTAATGTAGTACCTCTAACTCTTACAGGTGATTTGAAAGAGTTGCTCTTAAGTGCTGAAAACTATTACGTAAGTACTGGTGGTAAGTGTAATGATGCTTGGTTCTCAGCGCAAAAATCTGTATCACTAAGAAATTGTACTGATTTCAGGCATTTGCAGTTTTGAAATCTTTAAGCTAAGGATCAAAAACACGATACTGAGACCAGTTCCATTATCTACTGCATAAAAAATAGGTTTGAAATAATTATTATTGGAAACTTGATCCAATTGAGATGCTGATGTTAATTGTTTTTGCTTCTTTTTGTGTGAAGCACACATTTCTTTATCAATACAGAACTTGTCAATACTGTATGGATTTTGTGTAATTTTGATTCCTCTTTCTTAAAAAAGTGTAGTCAATGACACTTGCTTCTCCAGTTCACTTTGAGATCAACGGCAATATTGCCTCTGACTTAAAAACTAAAAAATCTCACTTTTTTAATGTACCTTAAAGGGCAGTTGAGATAATTTTTGATGACAGGTGTCTTATATGACACATATTGTATTCAACCTGCATTCCTCCAAACCAAGCAAAAGAAAAAATGAAGATCAGATTTGGTGAAAAGGTAAAAGACTGTAAAATCACTAATTCTGCAAAATGAATAGATTCAAATGGCACATTTAATGGTCTGTGAAATGCCTGACACCTTTACAGTTATGCATTAATGAGGTGCTATCGTGTATTTCAAACTGGCTGGAAAAACACAGATTTTTTTTTTTTGTTGTGTGACCTTCTGGTTTTAATACTCCAACTTGTCAGTAAGTGTTACAGGTAATTACTAGTTGTCTCAGTGCCAATGAATACCAATTTAAAAGCTTAGATTATAAATTTGCATGAAGATTATTCAAAAATTGTAATGTGTCTAATTTTTCAGAACTCTTAACATGTGTTACCAACTTGTCTATTTCTCAATTTGGTCCATGTATTTGAAAATCAATTTTCTTTTCAGAAGTTTTTTCTTTATATAATAATAAATTTTTAAAAATCTCTGCTTCTATATGCCTGCCCTTTTGTCCTTATTTTTTCATAACTTGCGTCAATGTAATTATTCGAGTTAGAGCATCTGTATAGTCATCAGTTATTCAACAAAGATATTTCCATTACTTTCCTTCTGTAAGGTTTCCCTGTTTGATCATACATTTGTTTGTTTTCATCTCTCTGGATCATTATGACTGTATGCTGTGATTTCTAAAATGGCAATTTTACAGGTGCCAAGATCAAGATTTGTCTCATGGCTGAAGACCAATAAGACAGTGAGTACTGAGCCAATAAGCAAAATGTAATGTTCTGTGTCCAGTATAATATAATTTCCTGCTTATGTCATTTTCCTCTGGATGAGAATAGCACAGTTGATAAACTGACTGTCTCTAACAATGCTTAATATATGCCTATACCTTCATTTTATAGACAACTTCAAATATGTTTCCCTTCTGAACTTAATTTTACATATATTACTAAAATTTCTTTCTTATTTGATTGGTTTTGTCTACCCATTGATCACCAAACTATCTCATTTCTTTTATGATGTGATCATTGAACCAGATTGAGAATGACTGAGCCTTTAATCTATGTGGTCTTTTCAATACTGGTAATACACCATGGACAAAAATATGGTACATATCTGAAATGGTGAGTAAAGTCAGTGTTATAAAGAAGTGAATATTTATCACAAAGTGCAATCAAATTGCAATGGAACCAAAATGTAATAATTGAAGAATAATTACTTTAATATGCTGCTGTGCAGTTCCCTTGTAGAAATGTCCTAGGGAATTTGAAAAAATCTAGCACCATTCCCAGCATGTTTCAACATTTGTAAAAAATTTTGTTGTTAATTATATATATGCTACAGCGTATGCTATGGAGAGAACCATAATTCTCTAGAAAATCCATTTGGTGTTTAGAATACTGTCGGTAGGACTCCAAGTACCTTTCATAAAGATACTGAAGATATGAAAAATGCACACTAGAGAGCAAGCTGTATTTATACTATTAGTGTATGGTAAGCATGTAAATATAAGACAAAATATAATTACTTCCTATTCAGTTAAAAAGAAAATTTTAAATATCACATTAGAAGACAGGGCTTGGAGTTAGACACTTGCAAAAAAACTTCCTGTAAGATACTCTCGCTGTTTCAAATCTAGTTTCTCGAGACTCCAAAGCTGTACTGCATTACCATCAGAGATTGTGAGATCTAGTATTTCCTCCTCATAAGAACACTCAGTGGGGAAAAATAGCCCCGTCCACTTATGGATAGAAAATGAGTAACCTAGTTCTACATTTTTACCTTTATAGGCTTTTATAACTATGGAGTAAGATACACGTAGTTTCTTATATCACTTGGCAGTTATTAATAGTGGAATGGAAATGTGAATCCTTCTTGCACTGCATATTTACTCCCTGAAAAGGTGAAGGTGATGCACATCAGAATAGGAACACTGACAAATGAGTTGCAGCACTGGTGTCTCATGAATGTAGGATGATCAACTTAGCTGTAAAGGTGCCTGAATCAGCGACTTTAGTCACAGCAGTTTGTCAGGCAAACAAAGCAATATCAGATGTTGCCATTTATATTCTGGTTAGTTAAGCATAGCTCTACCTTTTTTTCATTTCTTTCTTTTTGTTTCTTTTATTTTTTTTTTTAATATAATAAGAAATTGCATCATGCAATACCGTTAATCAGTTTACTAAAGCTCAGAGTAAAACATTTTTACATTTGGGCTTCCCTTATTTCACAACAGTGACCAGTAACAAGGCACTTGCTTTGAATTTCCAGAACAATTTCAATTCTTCATGCCCAGTTTATACACATCTGTTCTTGTACCACATTACCCTTGATATCAAATAACTTTTCTCTCATTTTGATACATTGTCTCTTAATATTTCTGCAGAGTGCAATCATATCAAACGTTGGAATTTTGATGCACTAAAAGCCTAGTTCTTCTCTTCCATAGTGTCCATCTCTCTGACAGATCTATAACTCTTCTCTGTATCTGTAGCAGGAGTGATCAGGAGATGCGCTGTGAAATTTGAAAACCTCTTGAGACTCCTGTGGTGGTGGAAATTCTTCTTTTCTCTGCAGTTGTTGAGAAACCCTTGTCCAGTTTCCTCAGAGAGATCTTGTTCTCTTTGAATGCAGTGTGGGGCTGCTTTGGTTCTGAGCCAGGCAGGCACACCAACAGAGTCCCACAGCAAAGAAAATCTCGTCCTCTCTTGTGTTACCTGTGAAGTAATAACAGACAAGTTTGGACGTTCTTAATCTGGCTCAAATGCATAGTAAAAGGGTTTATCTTGAAAAAACATGGTGCTGAGTATTCTGACCTAAACCCTTGATGGCATGGGAGTGTCCGAAACCCTGCTGATTCCTGTGTACCTGAATTGCTGAGTTATAATCTGCAGGAGAATGAAAGTTTCAGTATGGAAGTAGAACAGAAGTACTTGTGATTAATTTCCATGTTAGTCATTCTTAGGCTGGGCACACTTTTACAGTTATGGGAACTTATCAGCTGCCTAGATTCAGGTTATGCTTTGAATGGTGCATTTGACTGCTAATGTGAGTGAAAAATAAGGCCTCGGGTATGCATGCCAAAGGATGCTGTCACTCAGAAATACTATTTAACAAATGAAAGCAGAACGTATTGGGAAAGAAAAGAGCACCACATCAAAATATGTTATAGGGAAGAATGATAGTAATCTCTAGAAGCATATCTTTGAAATAACTCTCATCACATGAACAAAACAGAACAACCCACTTTATGCAAATTGCATATTGTTCCACTCTGTGTAATGCATATGTTACACCACTGAGGACTCTGTGGTCTCATCACTACAGTGAAAATTTTATCTCTGATTAGGTTTTTTTGGTAGTCCAATCTGGACTCATTTACAGCTACTGTGAGACAGGAAATGCTCTCATCCTTTCACTACTCTGTAACTCATCTGTGAGTGCAACCAAATTAATTGCTACTCACATGCTTATCCAGAGGTTATGCATGGTAGCATTCTGGACAAATTCAGTGAATACAATGCAGAATTGTTGCCACATGTATAGGAGAACACTTAAAATATTAATAAAGAAGTATGTCTGAATACCATTTCTCAGATTTAACTTGCTAAAGACTAGCAGAGATCATATAGATTTTTTTCAAAATTAAACCCTTTAAAATATAGAATTCTAAAAATTAGCATATAATAATGAATTAAAAATACAATAACCTTTACAAAATGTTTTTGTGGGTTGTCTTTTTTTTATTTGTAAAGTAATAGGGAAAAAGTGAGAAAACACCTCTCCAATATCATATAAAATCTGGGAGATGGCTTCATTAAAAAATAAAATGAAAAAAACCATTAGATATTCTGTATTTGTGTTTTTAAAATTGAAGCTTTATAGTATTTCATTAAGTAAAAAAAACATTAAGACCACTTTACCAAACATTCAGAAATGCAGCATGAAATAAACTCAAAGCTGTACCTGCTTAAATGTTAGTGTAAGAAACATTATGATTGTATGCCAACAATGCTGCACAGGAACATTCTTTCACTTCAGTCACTTTCAAATAGAATCTATAAAAAGCAAAGTTTCTTGGCAATGTTCTTTCAGCCATTCTTTTCTTATATATTTTTTTTTTAAATCAAAAGGTTCATTCTATAAGATGTTGCAGGATATATAAACATGTTGCAAACTGTTGGTATTTCCTCCTGCCTGCTAAGAAATGAACTGTAATTCAGGAATAATAAACTCTAATTGGCGGACATGATGACCACAATGCAGTACATAGGATCTGATATCTGTTTGCATGCCAAAGTCCACTTGAGTATACTATTCTTTGCAGGCAAGTTTAGAACTTTCTAATTATCCAAAGGAAATTATGCTGGTGTGTTTCGAAGTGACTGAAGAAAAATAAAATAATTTTGCAAAATATTGGGTAGTTTGGTTCATTTAGGCTTATTTTAGGTCTTTTTTTAACAACAAAACCAATTTGGACACATGTAAATAAAATACACAAATCTAAAAAAAATTAACCTGTTGAGGAAAAACAGTTATACTGATGAAAAATGAATGTTTTAATGAGAGACTAAATAAAGGGCTATAATAGAGATATGAAAAATGCACTAGTAATGTACAAGCAAATGAAAAATTAAGACTTTAAATTTACATTTCATTCAAATGAATCGGTGCATAAATGCATGCAATTTTGAAGAGTACAAAAATATTGTTTTCAGTAGTCTGCTTTGTTTTGTTTATCACAGGCATACTATAATACCAGCAAATGACTGTGGAATTCATGACACTTTATTCAGCTATTCTTCATATTTATTGGGATATAACTTTAGGGAGTGAGGCCATAAATGTTTTCTTTACTTACTAAAAGACATCTCTTTGTTTTTTATTCCATAGCTATACTGCCATTAAAACAGTGAGATGCCTAATATATACAATGTATAGATGAGTATGTGCAATAAAGCATGCACCATGAATTATAATTTAGCTAATCATGCAGCAAGTTGCTTTTTAGGATAAAGTTTGCATCAAAATAAAGCTAAGGTAAAGATAGAATTTATCATGTGTGGTTGAACTCAAATGCAAAGAATAAAATCATACTTGAAAATGCAAGAATAAAATCACATAAAAAATGTTGCTTAATAAAAAAATTAAACATGTTACATAAACAATAGCATTCAGTTTACCTGGGTATTTAAGCAGTAAGATTACTGAAAGATACCATTGTTGCCATTGATCTGTTACTATAAAAATATGTAATGTTAATCTTATTTTCTAGATAATTTAATCTCCTTTGTCTTGAGACAAGAGGCCTGTCTAGTTCAGTATTTTCATTCTGACCTTGGGAAGTATACTGGTTACTGTATCTATAGCTATGGAAAAAAAGCAACAACAACAAAAACAAACACAAAATCAAAAAGTAAAAACAACAACAACAACAAGATATTAATTTACCACCCTTTAGTTGACTTTTTTTCCTGTCCACTTACTATAAAAAATGGAGATCAGAAGCTCCCAAGCATTTCCACACTATCAGTGCATATATTTTTATTGTCATGAGTGTACACGATGAGAATGTACACACCTTTTTCAATCACCTTTTATAGTAAAAATATTCCAAAATTTTTTAGCATTTTTCCATTTGTTTATCATCTATCTGAATCTTTCTCTGAGATTTGAACTCTCTTTCTGAAGCTTTGACAGTTCTTTAACGCATCTTTTGAAACACAGTGATCAGTGCTGCACATAGTATTCTGGAGGAGATGGTGTTTTAGATGGATATATGGTCATTTCTTGACTGTAATGGCACACTGAGCAATCAATGTGTTTTATTCCCTCCTTTTCTCTTTCTTCATTGTCAGCTAGTTTAGAACGCACAGTGTAACTTGCTCCAGAGCCGATATATATATATGTGAGTACCAAACAGAAATTGAAAGGAGGTATGATGACTCTTTTTTATTTTCTTGCTCAGTGTTGCAGTCAATTACTTCTGTCTTAACAGTTTCTGACCCAACTAGAAAGAATATCCTCTGCTTTGATAAGCGATTTGGCTTGGGGAGAAGTGCTGGGGTGATGGCTGGAGTAAGAGCTTATGCCACTTCCCTCTGAAAGAGTGGAGCTACACTGGGGGGTGGCAAGGACACATGCCATGTAAAGCCTGTTGAAAAACACCTTAGTTTTCTGTAGCTGGTCAGTGTGTCAGTCTCTAGTTCTCTGCCCCAGATTAAATTTATGAATAAATTTAGTGAAAAGAAGGAATTTCCCCTTATGTCAGCCTGTTTTACTATGTAGTGTTTTATAAGATCCCGTTTCAGGGATCCTCTGGGTATTTTCACCAAAAAGTTCCATTCTGTTGCATAATCAAAAGACATAGGCAGTATCTTTAGTCACTGCAGGCTTCCTTCTCTGGTATGTTTTCATTTTGAAGGCTTTTGACCTTTTATATTAAAGTCCCTACTCTGTAATCAGATGCTGAATCATGTTTTGTACATTGAGGGGTATTTCACAACTCAACACAGGATAATTCTGTGTCTGTGTGTCACATGTATATTTGGCTGTATTCCATCTCTGAATCTGATTAACTTGCTGTAAGTGACCTTAAAGGACCGTTGCTTTGTAGCTTCAGTTTCTAAGTGTGCGTGGAAGGTGAAGAGGGAAAAGCAGAAGAGATGGAGAGAAAATATAATGAAGGAGAAGAACCAGAGCAAATGCAAGCATAACTGCATCCTTAAGATTGGGTGTTTGCTGTACTGGAGGGTGTGGCCTTAGCCAAGAATGTTGACTCCAAAAGCTGTGCTGTATTTTACTTCAAATAGTCAGAATATGGCCTGAAATTTATGCCTCCCTGTAGCTCATGTTCTGGGCTTCAGAGTATGTTTTTCACTGCCTTGTCCACTTTAGAAACATTGTATGGGGCTGACTTCCAGCCCTACTCTGTATTTTTTGTGTTTTTGAAACTCCTGTTTGTACCTAACTTCTTAAATTGAATTTGGGAAACTAAGTCAGAAGTATAGATTTCTGTAAAGGGAGCAAGCAAGGAAAAAGAGATGTTTTAGTGTTGGGGAATTTAAATCCTTCTTAGATATGGAGCTAAGATCTGTCTCAAATATAAAGGCTTTCCATAGTAATGAATTCTTCATAGCCAGGGAAAAAAAAAGGCATGGAAAAAACACACACACAGAACCCAGATTTCTCTATCTCATTAAACAACAGAAATTACCAAAATATTTATTTCAAACTCATTCTACTAATTTAGAGATTATCTAAAAATGAAGTGTAAAACTGAAGTCTAAAACTTGGGCCGCTATATAGGTTCTTTGAAGTTATTTCTTCACTCCTCTTTAATGTTTCATGACATAGGTGACTTTGGGAAATATATCTTTTTTAGATGTAACAACAGTATTTCAAAGATGCTTTAAGAATTTTATTTGCCATCTGTTTATTTCTGTACTTTTGGACTGAGGAGCCAAGATGCTGAATATGCAGCACACACACACACAAACCAGGTAATAAAATCAGCTCTATTTTTTTTTTTCATTACTATTTTAGTTTTGTTTCTCTCTGAAGTACTAAGTGGGTCATGAATTCTAAAATCTAATCTTCTGTAAGTGTTAGTAATGAGACACTGCAGCATAGAGGCATGGCCTCTTCTCACAGAAGGGAAACAAATTCACTTTGTTTATGAATTAAGTTGTATGAAGTAAGTGTGGAATCTGAATTAAGGTATGAAATTTTTAGGTGGTGCCAGCTGGCATAGCTACATTAAAATAAATGGAAAGACACTAGTTTTCACCAGTATCTTGTGACTCACTCCCAGGGGAAATAAAATGGTTGATATTCATATCATATGTTTTAGTCATAAGCCTTTTAGATTGAACTATTGACATGGCAAGGACAGATGCTGGTATTCAAAATCGGAGACAATTTGAGATCTTATATTTAGGGTTTGAGAGAATCTGGAGGATGATAGATCTCTATCATCCAGTATTGCTTTGTCCTCGACTCACATTTGAGTTTAGTATAAAGTACCTGAATACTGTGAAGTTTCTTGTGGCTGTGGAGTAAACTGTGGGCTGCTGCACAACATTAGGATGAAATCTAGCTTTTCTTAAAGACTCAAGCAGAGAAGGGGAATATCAAATCTTTTCCCCTTCATTCCTCATGAGACATGTATTGAATTATACTACCCAGTACTTGTCAACAATATGACCATTGATGGATGCTGTAACTACTAAGTTCAGAAAAACCATTTAAGCTGATAATATGCATGTCACTTTCTGTCATTTTTCGCTAAGGCAGGCATGGGATGCCATTTTCTAAATGGAATGTGGCAATAGCAACAGCCAAATCCGTTTGTGAGGATACCTTACTAGGCTTAGAGAGAACAGAAAGCAGCTTTGGATTTTTCTAAAACCTCTTTCAGATTTTCCAGATTCCTCCTTCAAGTTCAGGATGCCCCCAAGCAAACAAATGTAGAATAAAAAGCAGAAACACTGTTGATTTATGTGCTTTAACTTTCTTTAACATCAAGATGAGCAGGGAGAAAAGAAGCAAGCATGAGGCAAAGCAGAATCATCCCTTCACTGGAAAACAAGAGTGATAGACTCTATGAATCCTGCTTACACAAGATGTAAAAGAGGACATGGACAGCCTGGGTTCTCCATTTACATTACCCTTGGATGAGTGCACAAGCAAATTTCTCACTTTGGATCTTTATTAATGAAGCTATTGTGAAGCAAGCAAGCTTGACTTTTTTCCTTACAGATGACAAAAGGAACAGTTCTTTGGGCTAAGATTTGCTTTCAAGGGAGGCACCTGAAATCTCACCAAGTTGTGACTGATTTTAACAATAACAGTGGGAATGAATGGACTTGGAAGTTGTTTCAAAATATGCCCCATGTGCTAAACATTGTAGTAGAATTTTAATTTTCTGCTTTTCAGTATAGCTATACTTCTTCCTGTCTTGATGCCTTTCTGTGGAAGAGATTACTGCCACTAAAAAGCTATAAATTTTATTTTTTCCTGAATTCCTAAACTTATTGCAATCATAAATTCATAGCAATGATTTTGACAGCAATTACAACTGTTCTACAAGGTTTTATTTTTAACTACCTGCTCAGTCATAGTTAGGCCATTCATGGGAAAAGGTGGCTGTAAAATTGTTGTGATAGCTCACATTTATTTTTGCTCAACAGTGGAAATAATGAATTATTTTCATGAAAGACTCATGTTAGAATATGTATTCTGCATGGAAACAGACAGGTTTCTGATTTAGTTCTGTCTGTATTCCTCTCCTCAGAAAATATCCAACTTTGGAAACTTTCCAGTCAGAAACTTTCAAAGTTGATACAAATCTGAGAAACATGCTGCTTTGATGAAAAGAAATATGTTGGTAACCATAAGAGCAGTATGAGAAGGACTGGTGTCAACATATCTGCAGTCACAGGCAAAAAAAAAAATCATTCTCAGCAAACTCATCACTACATGTAGGTCTTCCAGGAGGACATTGGAAATTAAGGAGCTGAGTCATCCTCTCAAATTCTGCTAAGATTTTCTTCAAATTAATAAGACATGATTCATTATACATTAGTGTCAATTTAACAAATGTTTAGTTATGCTATTTACGTATGAATGTTCCTGTTTAGGGAAGCCTTTAGAGATGCTGTATCTCACTTTCATTTCAGTCCCAAGGGATAGGAAGCAACTCATGCATAATATCTATCAGTTTCATGAAGCTAATGAATTCACACTGCTTGTAAATAATAATTGTGTATCAAATGTGAAAATATGCAGTAGGAGATTAACAATTTGTAAAAGCACTGACAAGATAACGGAAAAACAAACATAACTCTTTTTTAAGCAACATTTTCAAGTGACTCTTTACATCTACTCCTTTTAGGAAAGGAGATAGGAAATAGTAAACTTCTCTGGGACAGAAGGGTGTTATGATACATTAGCAGATTACAAAAAATTTAATGTGAAAACAACCCATTAATCCTCTAGATTAATGTGTGTTGGTTAGCTTCCTCTCTGTTCCTGCATTTAGATTATGTGTTCATCACTATCTTAATTCTTTCTTATGTGAACTGGATACTTCTAGCATGCTGTTTGAAGCAAAAATTTTTAGTAATGCTATTCTCGTAGAAGTTCTGAGAAGTGCTTAGGATTTTAACTCAGTTTCACTGTGTAATATAAAATCTTAAATTCAGAAACAGCTTCAACACATTCTGACTTTATGCAACTGGGGGCAAAAGTTTCATTCCAAGTTTCTGTTAACCTCATTTTGGTACCATTGTATTAAATTATGTCAGTCTCTAAGTGTATCCAAAGTGTCATTATGTAGGCTAGGAGTCAGCTAGAGTGAAGTGGCACTCTGGCATGCCTCTGCCATCAAGTCTTCACTTAGATTTCATTGTCATAAAAAGTGGATGTTGCAATGACATCAGTGCCATCAACACATCATTAAGAGATCCCCTTAGCTGCTAATCCAGAGAACTTTTATGACTCCTTTGCACATTCGTACTGTGCAGTGTATCAGGGCAAAGATCATGACGTCTTTCCAAAATAGTGCTTCAACACTTTAAAAGGGGCAATGGATATATTTTCTCTTCTGTCAAACAATCGTATAGTTCCACTATTGTTTTATAATAAATATAATATCCACAACATTCCACCAATAAATACTTTATGAAAAAAGCTTATATATGTAGCTCTTTGGACACACAGAAGCAGAAAAAATACCCTATAGATCAATGTGTTTAACCTGGTTGCTAATCAATAAATAAATCGTCTTGTGCTCAACAGTCCCAGCAAAGGTAACTGTACTCTGCAACCTCCTTGCAGCAGAAAAAACTTCCTTACTTGGAAGTACATTCTAATCATATAAACAGAAGGAAATCTTTAACAGGAAATATAAATACAATCATAAAAAAGTGAAAAATATG
>JANHGB010056121.1:0-86524 GCA_026283785.1 Coracopsis vasa
CCTATGGACGTTTAAATGAATAAATAAATAAATAAATAAAATAGGAAAGGATTTCAGGACCTATGTAGCTTCTTGGAGGAACATGCGGCTCTGTGGAGCTGTTCTGATAAACTAAAAAACAGGAACTAACATCTTAATATACAGGAACACAGCCTGTGTATAGCCTGGAGTTTAGATAGAGAAATTGGCCAGCTATCCAAGGAGTGTTGAATCACAGTGAAAATGAAGTTGAGTAATTTGAGATGCATTTTATATGGCATAAAGAGAGAGAGTCTGTGATTATTTAGCTGTTCTATTGCCACTGCATGAACAAGAATGAAAAAAAAAAATAGTCCCTTCATGTATCTGGAAAAGAAAATACAATCAATATGCAAAATATTAAAAATAAAAATCTAAAAGAAAATATCATAATTGCTATAGTACATACTTATTTTTAAATATTTGTTATATTACATATTTATTTTGTAACTATCTTTGATATATTGCATATTTATTTTTCAACTATCCTAGATTCTTTGTAAAAAACCCTTTTATCCACTTTCACTGCATGTAACTGTAGCGCACTTCTAAGTAGTGTAATTTAGATGTTTCTTACTTCTTGATCATCTGTCATTCATTGTTCAGCAGTAATATTACATAATGGTATTCTCAGTTTCTGTACCAGGAAACTGGTATTCTGAATTTCTGTACTGAATTCTGACTTGAAACAGGTGCCATAGTAGAGCTAGAATTTAGTACAAGCCCTTAAATGCCTATTAGGCTCTATGCACAAACTGATTGGGTTTTTTTGTTACAGATGGGCTTCTATTGCATCACAGTATTTGCTAATGTATTAATGCAGTCAATCTTTGAGAGGCTGCACATGCCTTTTTAGCCCTGGCTTTTATGGGATTCTTAAATTCATAGACCCACAGATACTTATTCCCTGCTGGTTGCCGTAGTGACAGAGCTCAGAGATAAGCCAAGACAGAGCCCTTTTGTGATTGCTTTTCAGGTGACATTCAGCGGCAGCTTGAGTAGAGTGTCCTTTTATAGTTCCTGTAATTCAGAAAATGATAACAGCTTTTTGCTGCTTAGAAGAGAGGGCTCTAGACTGCTCCCGGTGGGATTTCGGCTTGCTGTGCTACTTCATACCGCCGGCAGCCTGATAAAGTTCTTATTATTGTGGAGATTTCAAAGTGCAGGGGATTGAATTAATTATGACAGGTTGTAAAATTCGAGACTGATGCTACAAATCAAACTTTAAAGCCCTAGGACATGTTCCCAGATACACAAGTTAAATCCAAACATTTTAAGCAACTGGCAGTATGAATTGTAGAAACTAGATTAATTAACCTGTACACTAGTCAGGCAGTCCTGAAACGGCAGCCAATTCAGTAGCTATCTGTAAATAAGTATCAACTGGCTCTTTGTTGCTAGAATTAGCTGACAAATACCATAAAAATCAAAAGTTTTGAGAAGGATTGTTAAAGTTTTTGAAAGCCAAAACCAGCTCTTCCTTTGCAATAGTTTCTTCTCAGTCAGAATCACCCACCTGTGTCATAAACTTCCTGGATATACAAAAGAAATTCTAGGACATAAATCTTTCCAAGTGTAAGCAGGTTGGTTGTTTTCAACTGTGTTAGAGAAAATGTAATTTTTTTTTTATGCTGCAGAGTAATGAAAATTTGAGCTTAAAAAATTGATATTTATACTTGTTCTGAAATCCCCTGTTAAAATGGGAATCAAGATTTTGTGAAATGCAAGTACTTAAAAGTTGTGTCAGTATTTTGTAGTACAATTATTAAATTTTGAAACACTGGTGGTTCCATGTGAGGATTTGCTTCCTCCCCCCAGTATTATAGAATCATAGAGTAGTTAGGGTTGGAAGGGACCTTAAGATCATTCAGTTCCAGCCCCCCTGCCATGGGCAGGGACACCCCACACTAAACCATGTCATCCAGGGCTCTGTCCAACCTGTTGTGGAAATCTTTATTTGCAGCAGCCTTGATTTCTTTATAGGGACTTAATGATTCAGTTCAAAGCAGTCATTCTCATTACCATTGTCAAATGTAGTGTATTAAGTCAGGAATTGGATTCTTTCATATAGCGTAGCTGCTTGATTTAAATCCTTGGAACTAACATGAAGTTTTCTAGTGTATATAATGGAAATACCCCTGTCCACTGGGAAAAGTTATGACAGTTATTCTTGATGTCTCCTAATTTAGTGGGTTTTCTTCCCAATGGCCACTAAAATCCTAGAATATTCTTTTTATTTAAAAATAAAAATTAAAATTCTCCAGGTGGCACAGTAATCTTTGATAGACTTTTATTTGAAATAAGTTAGCCTTGGTACAGCACCACAGGGATGCACTTTGTGGGATCTGAGCTGGTCACCTCTGCCTGACAATGCAACACTGAACTCTTGGATGCTGCTTTCTTTGCCTATTTGTGTTTTCAAACTTAGTTTGGATTTGTGAAGTTCTCCTGAGATTTTTCCGGTGACAGAAAGGTGCAGGAAGATGTACCTGGTGTCTCCAGTAGCACTGAGATCTGAGAAACCATTTGCCACTCATCATGTCTATTTTCTTGGTGCTTTGAAGGCTCTTGCTGAGTGATGTTCCCTCTTTAGATGCAAATGCAGACTATCAGTTCCAGTAACCTGTTTCTGATGAGTAACATACAACTTAGTTCTCTAAATTCTCTTTCATAAACTTCAGATTTTATCTCCCTGTGGAGTGAGAGCCACTTTTTCACCAGGTCTTTGATATTTCACTTGTCTTTTCTAAGGTTTATAAAATGCTCATGCATTCTTTGGAATGCATGCATTGAAGGAGCTGAGTAACATTTTTTGTCTAAGAAATACTGATGCTGTTAATTTTTGCATTTATTTACTCTGTGATACCACGGTATGTTTTGAGATTCTGCTATTTCATCTCATGACTACTTCTGAGGGATAACTTGAAGGAAAGTTATACACCCTCCTGTGTCAGTTGCAAGCTGTTTGCTTTAATTCTTTGTGCATTTTAAAGAGCAAGCTATCAATTTCAAGTGCTGCTTCTCTCATAAACTGTAAAGGGTAATTGCATTGCTGAGTAACTGCCACATTTTATCTCAAAAATGTCAATTTCAATGAGTTTGCAAGTGCAATGCGATCTTTTACAATGAGGACTTAAAAAGCTAAATTCATCGCTGGTGTAAGACAAGCACCATCAACTAAAATTGCATCAGCTTTTGCGAGGAGAATTTGACCCCATTTCAGCAAAAGCTATTGTAATCAACCTTAGTTTTGTGGGAAAGGCTGGTAGCAAATTTTGAGGCTACTGTTAGTAATTCATTCAGTATTAAGTTCTATTGTCATTGGAATTTTAAAGCATGTGGAACACCAGCGGAGCTACAGACCTAATTATTTGTCATCTTTTACTGCTTTCTTCTTTTCCAAGAGATTGACAATGTTTTTAGCTGTTCCTGCTTTGAAACTCATAGACATGATAGTTATTTTTTATAAACATGTCATTTTTAATAAACTCATTAAAAGGAGTAGAGTTTAAAATTAGCAAACAAGGACTGACTGAGACTGCTACTTCAATTTACCACTTCCACATTGCTTCCAGCTTCTGCCTTTATATTGACAGAACCTGCAAATCAAAGTGTGATAGAAAAGACCATATGTATAGGGAGGATACATATACCATATGTGTATATACATATATATATATATACACAATGCCATATGTATTGGTGGGATAGATCAAGGCAGTCCAGGTCTTTCAAGTACACATGAGACAGTGTGCTGGTGGAGTATATCGTATATGTTGTATAACCATTCTACATCTACATGCACAAGAGCTGGATTGGAGGTTTTTGTATCCCAATGGAGGCAGCAGCAGGAGCCACTCTTCCTCCTGTAAGTTAATAGCAAAGTAGAGGTAGTCATCTCTGGAGAAAGTTTTTGCCAGAGCAGCAGTGTCTTGCTTTCTCTCAAGCACCTAGCTATGGACAGTCGTTAGCCTGTAGAGGCACATTACTAGCTAATTCTGAAACAGCCTCTTGCCTCTTTGTGCAGGTATGTAGGTTGTTTACCCTCTTAACTCCTCTGTGTTTGATGCGCACCTGGGCTTTCTTCCAAACCAGTTATACATTTTGCTGTGTAATAACAACACCTTGTGTACATTAAGGTGTACTCAGGTTTTATAGGAGAGAGCTTTTGCTCTCATTTTTAGAGATGTACTCCCGAGATAAGTCCCACTGAACAAGCTGGTTTGAAAATACAGTAAAAAATTGTCTTTGCTGATCAAATTACACTCAGACAGAGTTTAGCATACATCTGTATCCTTAATCCTCTGTAAAGTTTTCATTCTCTACACTTTTAGAGCGTCACCATTTATACCTTCATCAAACACTGTATTGTCACAGAAACATCTCTGAATGATGTTTGGTGGAAGAGCCCTGCAGCCTGTTTTAGCTTCAGTGGGCAGAGTTCCTCTTTCAGGAGTACTCACAAAGGGCATGGTTTGGCATAAGGACAGTAGGTGCTGAGGTTCTTGGAGTGCTCAATGGAGAGAGAAAGACTTCAGGTTCAGTTAACAGGAATGGTCTTATTTAGGTGCTCTAACTCACCTTGCAGAAACGAAAATACTTGTTTCAGTGCCAAGATGTTATACAAGGACTACATTTACTTCATGCCCTGCTGAGAGAAGCTAGCAAGAGCTGTTATCAAAGACTCCTTTTCTCCTCAGTCATTTAATAGTAGCAGCTTCTCTTTTGTGCTCTGGGAGAGCAGAATAAGAAGTGATAATCTCCTTGGAATACAGCAGACACCTGTTTGATAAGTGGTAATTGCATTATTCCTGAAGGATTATCACAGTGGTGCTTGTTTCTTTGTAATGAAACTCTGCTATAGAGGCAGAGCAGAGCTTCACTAGAAGATGTATGAAAATCCGTTGCAAAAGATTGAAGGTGTTTGGGACTCTGTAAACAGAGTTTCACTTTAAATGAGTTTATGATAAGTGGAATCACTGTGTAATTGCAGAAGAAAGCTATGTAAAAGAACAGCATCACTTCTGTTGTTTTATATGTGAGGGAGAATGTTTGCTGTTGTTAGAACTCCACCAAGGGTTTGCTCTAGTTTTGTGTAGAGCCTGATATACTAGTCTCAAATGCTTCCTTTAAAAAAAGTGGTATTTAAATAATATTAAATTGGGCCATAGATAACCTTTTAAATGCTTAGAATGGAGCTAATCTGGTCCTCTGTTGGAAGTTTCGGTTAAAGTCCAATAAACTGTTGATAAAACATGGAACCAAGAAAGTATTAGTTGATAAATCTATTTTAGACAGGTAACTTCCTCTGCCAAACAAGAGGAGAGCTCAGTTTTCAATACTGATCACTGGATTGAATTCCTTTTCTAAATAGAGTTACTGCCCAGTGGTCAAAACATAGACCTGAGGCAGATTTGTAGCTCTGCAGACTTTCTTATGACATTTAATAAAACACTTAAGCAAGTCAAGCCTTCTGATTTCTGAGAGGAAGCCTGAGATTTAATGCCAAACTTTCGTAAAAGTCAAACAAAAGTAGCTACTGGCTTCAACTGGATTTCAGTAGAAACTGGTCACCTTATTTTTGTTAAATGGCTAAGAAAATCCAGTCTAAAATGTTGGGAGTATTTCATAAGGTCTCCAATTAGAAAGACCCTTCAGAAATGCTTAATTTTTTTGTTATTTGTGGTCTTTATCTTTTGCTTGTCACACTTGAAACTGTCGTACATCAGCCAAGCACATTCAATATGTAGTTATACTGAATGAAATAAATGTATTTTTAGCTGCAACCATCCCAACCCAACAATTTACCATTTAAGAATACTAAATTAGTTTTTAGCATTAATAGTATTTATTGTTTCTAGTTTTGAAGCTTTGTCCTTCAATTAAGAAGGTTATGTACTTAGTGCTTTTAATTCCACTGACGTAAAGAGTTAAAAGCATTTCCATTTTTTCCAGGTAAGAGAAACAAAAATAGAAACAATCATCCTTTTCAGAAGCTCATTTTCAGAAGGCAGTAACACTGTGTTTTCAAAAGGCTAACATTGCAAAAATCCTATTCCTTGGATAGTGATATCCAGGAAGAGGAGGCAGCATAAAAAGCCTATCGATGTTTGAACCATTTGTTGAAAACAGTGTTGCTAGCACAACTGCTTGAATTCTGCCAGGGAATTATCTAGTGCTGGAAACATATCCAGGCACTCTTCTGTTTGCCATCCAAAGCATTGTACAATGTTGTGAAGTAAATGGCATCCCACCATAGACCAGAAACGTGCCAAGTATTTGGCTGATACTCTTTGTGAATGCAAAGCAGTTTCCAAGATGTATTTGTGAATATCTGTGGGCAATATCTGATCTGGATGAGTGTTATGAGGTTGGTTGTTGGTTTATACTGTTGCTTATTTCATTTACAATTATTTGTTACCTTAAAAATCTGTTTAATTTTTTTTTTATCTCTTCTGAATAGCAAAAAATAGGCGATTTGTGATCAGACTTAGAACAAACAATGCTGCTGTACCTTCTTCTATGGCAATTACATAGTTACTTAAAGAAAATATCTGAAACCTAACAGACACTGTGTTTCAACACAGAAGCCACAAATGAAACAGGACTATGTTAGTGCCTTGATTCCTTTTCAGCCTTTACACTGTGAAGAATTTTGAGGAAAGGAAATATGAGAAGACAGGTTAACTGTGTTCAGTGTCTTTGCAGTTGTTAGGAGTCTGAATCTATGTTAAGTGCAGCTGAATTTTTCACAGTTGCCATTTCAGTATCAAAAGTAAGATTTACCAGTATCACAAAATACCATAACCAGGCTGCAGAGCATATGACACAGAACACTCATCCGCAGGGAACTGATAGATGAGTGGGTGCTGGTGCTTTCCCACGTTTTCAGGTGCTATAGAGGGACTAGAGGGACTCTCATCCTTTTTTCTTACAGACCTTTTCTTTTGTTTACCTTGATCCTCTCATTTGGCAACATGAAATGGATGAATGCTTTGACTCCTGGTATTTGTTGTAACCTAAAGGCAGCCTCTCTCTGGCTTGGGAAAAGGTTGGGAATCCCAGTTTCTGTATGAATAACACTCTATTAGATGTAATAGGTATCGTTTTGGTGAGAGAATATTTATTTTCGGTTCCTGAGACCTTCAGGAATGTACAGTGAGTTACAACCTGTTCCCGGGCATGTATGCTTTATACATCAGTTCACACAGGTGTACTTATTAATGAACTCACTTAACCAATTTACATGCATAAGTTTTAACCACTGAGTAATTAGTGAAAGCATTGCCGAGGAACTGGAAATTTGGGAAATGTGTCATTATTTGCATATCAGTATAAAGCAATTACTAAATTAAAGAGTGCACGTTGTGACAAACATGAAGCTCCTTTACTGTTGCTTTGTCAGTGCACATTAACATCAACTTGATGTGAAAGCCTGGCTTTCTCTGCATGAACTAAAAATCCTAAGGCAGAAGTACACAATGAATCACCCAGAGTTTGGAGGCTAGCGTGCTGAATTGCCTTGGGGTTCAGACTGAGGAAAGAAAAAACTGATGTAAAAGACCATTGAGAAAACGTATCAGTGGAAAGTAATTAACTCAAGATCCACAATTAGCCTCATGGTCTATACTTAACTGTGTTCCAGGTCTTTCAGCGATCATTTAATTCTGTTACCCTGTGTTTCAAATAGCTGCAAATGGCTTGGCAGATTTTTCATCCTTTTTAATATTTACAGTTTTTGTCCAAGAAGAAGAATGAGCTCTGTAAGTGATCACGGGTATTTATTTCACTCTCTCAAGTATATCTCTTTCTTAGAATCGGTTGTACAAGGAAATATTATTTTCCTTTTGTGTCCTTTAAATATATTTATGGTTTGAAGCAACGTTTAAGTACTACAGTATCGGTCCTTCTGCTTTAATTCCTAACTAGGCTTAATCAAATCAGAGCTAATCAAAACCAGGGGTGATTTTCTCTTTCATTCAGCTAGCAAATGAGAGTGATGGATTCACAGTAGTATGGCTGGTGATTAACAGCAACCGTAGCAAAAATTGGCATGTGTGTTCAACCAGTGTACCAGAGCTGGGTGTTCCCAGAGGAACAGGCGCAACTTTTTCTCAAGCTTATACAGAAGCTCTCAGCAGTGTTTTGTGAAGCTTGCTTTATCGTGGTTGTTGCTGTGAGCCCAGCACCCCATATCTGATGTCTGAAAGACACAAGTGGCCTGTTCACCGTGCCATGGACTCTTCTCCAGCCTCCCTCCTCCCACACCAGGTGCTATTTATCCACAAGTTAATTCCAGAGCATCTTCACCACGCTGCTGGTTCAGCACCTTCTGTAAACATCTGCCAGGGTAGTGCCTTTTTGCTGTAGCAGAAGGAATAAGATATGTATGTTTATTATGCAACCTTTTGGAATAAACTGCAGAATAATTTTTGGGAATTAAGCAAAGCAATCTCTTACTCTTAAGATTTTATTTTTTAAATTTATTAATATTTATGACACCTTTTTAGTTCAGATCTTTCTTAACTTTTGGGTTCTCTATCTTAACTCTATAGCATTCTTTCGTGATCTTAATCTTCATTATAGTTCAAAGCTCTATGGTGGGAACATGACTGAAATCCTTGGAATGAATTTCCTACAACCTGTGTTGACAGGTTTAAATTACATACTCTGACACTGTTCTTGTGGCTGGATTAGAAACTTTTTTCCAAGTTAAACCTGCGATAAGTAATTGTCACAGCGCGCTGGCACAATGCTAATTTGAAGTGACGTGTCCAAACTGGCCTCAGTAACATGAAGAACCCTAACAGGTGTGAGGGGTGGATCTTCCCATGGGCCCTGCTGAACTTCTAACAGAGGAAAAAGAGTAGAAGAAGTGAAATGAACCTTGAATAAAGCTGTCAGCAGTAATTATCTCAACAACACTTTGTGAGGAGTTAAAATAAGCATTGCTGATTTATAACCTGAACGCACTCCACCCTAGAGATTTTTTTCATCCAGTTAGTGTTTAAAATGAAACGTTGAATACCTGTCAAGATATTTTTTTTGTGTTGAAGATGCAGCAGGAGAATGAAGTTATTTTCCAGAGGAAGTTAATTTCAAGGGCTGTCAAATGTTCTCAACTCTTCTTTTAATTTTAATGTTTGCACAACAGTTTAATAAAACAAACAAACCTAGAGCATACTTGACTCTTTCCCGGCTAATGCTGTTTGATGTCAAAAGACAAAATGGCTAATGTTGAATTACATCCACTTTTTATTGCTGTTCAAGGAGGAATGAGGGTTTACGTGATAGAAGATGAGCTTTGGTTGGTTGATTTACTTGTTTAAATTAGGTGCTGACCTTGAATACCAATGTCTTGTTGACCAGTATACACTGAAGAGAGCCCTTCAGTTCCGTATAGTGAATCTTTGAGTCTTGTAATTAATTTCATAGTACAAAAAGCCTTTGTTTCAGTAAATTAAAAAAATGCATTTGGTAGGCTTTTTTTATGAATTACAATGTACCTTCATTTTACAGTGGGACGGTTTTTACAGTGGTAACACTTGTTTTATGTATACAATATATTTCAAAGTGGATATACTGAAAGGATACTTGCTAGCTTTCAGAAAAGATAAACGTTAATTCACAGAAAACCTTTGATCTCTTGAAGTTTTAAACATTACTTTTAAACATTAACATGTGGGATTTCTTAAGTCATGTATAACTTTGTGGAGATTACACACTGAAAACAAGATAGATTATTTAATGTATAATTATACAGTGATAAGTGATGGGATTGGATGTGTTGAGTGCTTATTTGTTCCCAAGGAATTTAGCAAGTGTTTGAGCACAACAGGCTGCCCACGCATTGTTAATAATGCTTAGTTAAACACTGAGACCTAGAGGCATGGCAAGAGCAACCTCATATGAAGGATCTCTTCTGTCATAGCATCATTTTTCTTGACATGATGAGGCTCTGAGTATCCTCAGCAATAGCATGAGTTGTTTGGGAGTCCACTGCCTCCTTCCTGCATGGGTTGGTTTCTCTGTGTTTGGGTCTTCAAGCAGGAGAGTTGAGTGATTCTCCAGAGAATATTGGATGGCTCCAAGAGTGCCAAAAATTGCAAAAGAGTTCCCACACTCTTATTTCCCCTGCTTCAATATTCATATTCAAAGGGCTGTGCTGAAAGCACTTAGAAACCACTGTTTTCTTCAACTCTTTGTATAATGGCGAACTTCCCAGTCTTACATTTCAAGTGTGGAAGTAAAACTTCACCTGCCATCCTTCACTTGCTCTACCTCTCCTCCCTCCCTTTTACACTTGGATTTTTCCCATATGCCACATTAACTGCTCTCTCCATTTCACCACACAGATATTCTTTGCCTTATGTTTTGCTCACTTCCTCTCAAAAAGGGAAGGTTACAAAAGGAAAACAGAAATGCTGGGAGCGGCCTTACCTGTGTGGAGTAGCCTGACCAGTCTTGCTCCAAAGGCAAACCACAAGCAGAATAATTTACTTTCTGGGTATTTCCAATAGATTGTATTATGATTTGTTCCTGTGACTTTTGGGAGTGTAAAGTTAAGTTGAACTGGTCTGCAGTTCCCTACATAACCCTGAGATTCTGACTTAAAGCCTGAGGTCTGAGGCATAGGTCTGTGCCTTCATCCAGCCCTGCTGGAAAAAGTATTTCTCTCTGATTTCCTGTTCTGCACACTTAGTGTGATAATCTTTTTGAACAGGGAACTTAATTTGAGAGATGACATCTTGGTAGGCTGGGAGAAATTAACTTGTTTGAATTTTTCTGAGATGTGCCTGTCAAGAAGAGATTAGCAGTGATGACTGCGCCTTGCAGACATCTAAACTGAAGTCTGTCTAGACTAGAAGTAGGAGAATTTCACATTTATCACAACGTTACCTACCCTGGCTGAAATGATAGAGAATGGACTGAACCTGGAGATATGGAAAACTCCTTTGCAGGAGCCATGCCATTCAGCCAAGATGTAGAGAATGGGTTAATTGTTTCATCTTGTTTATTATGTTACTACCGTTGGTGCACTTGGGCTGTGAAGGCATTGGACCCCTACGATGCCTCATATCCGAACTCAGCTACTAGTACCATATGCATATGGAGTATAATAGAAAAACTAGGACAGAAATGTTCCTTCTCAAACTTTTTCTTCCTTCTCAAACTTCATGTAGCTGTCATCAAAAAAGGACATTTCCCCCCAAGCTTCAATACAATGCCTATAGACAGACATCTGTAATGTCATTGTCATTTATCATACTCAGGGAATTACATTAGGCTATAATAAAAAGATAACAAAATCGTACGTTTAATATGAAAACTGAAATGTTTGATAAAGTTCCTCCCTCGCCTCTCTATCCTTATCCCTTCTTTTACCTGATGAGGGGTGAAAAGCATCATAGTAATTACCCCAACAAATAAAAGGATCAAATTATATGGTAGTGAAATTTTCGCAGTGGAGACACCTGCAGTCACTGAGTATTTTGCAGTGGGCACCTCTGGCTTAGGTCATTTTGAATAATTGAGCATGGCGTGTTATGAAATGTACTCAGTCATGTTTGTTTCTTTATACATTAGCCATGTATCAGTGAGTAAACCAGTAAATGAAAAAGCTAAGCAGCTCACATTTTGAGCACAGTGAAAGGGCTGTCACATGGAGTATTTGAACCAGGATTAGGTTGCAGTCTGTAGGCAACAGTGCATTCATTTCTGATTAAGAATTTTTTGTGTGATATATGTGGATTATAAACCTCCTCATGTGTACTGCAGCCTGCAGTGCAATCTCCAGAAAGAGCTCTTGTTCAGCTGGTGATCTGCTGATTTATGAATATTATTTTGGGATATCATTTCCATGTTTGTTAATATATTTATTTCTAACATGCAGTAAAACTAGCATGAAACTGCAGCTAGCTAATACTGGCAAGCTAGTTATGATGAAAGTACTAAACAGCAGCCACAAATGTCCGCTAGGTTTCATAGTTGGTATGTACTGCAGTAATAATTATCAAGGGTGGTTAGAGGCTTTTAGTTGTGGTAGAATTCCCTTTGTTAAAACAGCTCTGAATTAGAGGCTCTTCAAGCTTAGCATGAACTTCTGTTCTTAATTATAGATAACTTTTTACTTACAATGGCTTTACAATGTTTACAATGAATGTTGCTCGCATACTGCTGTTGTTTCCAGGGCAAAACAAAGTTTTTTGGGTTTCAAGATGTTTGTATAATCTTTATCAAAATTTGACTTCACAGGGTGAGTAATAATATTTTGGGCACGTTTTTCTGGAGGTAACCTTCTCTTCTTAAGCAGAGCGCTGGTTGTACAGTGGTAACAGTGAAGGCATAAAACATTCTCTCATACTGAGAGCTGCTGCAGCTACTGACTTGTGGAGGTTGTTTATCCTGCCAAACTCCATATTGCAACACATGCTGACAGCAGATTTATTTTCAGTACAGGCACTCTGTGGGCTTGATTGGGCTTTTTTATCTCATTCTCAACAAGGGGAAAACAGGTATTGCCAGTTTTCACCAAAATTAAGATACCTAGAATGTAAAGTATAATTCTGGAATTGATTGTATGTGGTGGTCTAAAGATACTGCTTTACAAAGAGATGGATGGGAAAGGCACTGTGGTGGAGGGAGCATCTCATTGCCTGGGGCTAATACGAGAGCTACAGCAGAGATGCCATCTTGAAAGATTTGGGATAAGGTAATCTGAGTGTTCATTAACTGCTTTAGATGATAAAAACCAAAAGGCTAAATTATGCACTTTGTGTGCTAAACTCACCCACCCCTGCATTTGAATATATGCAAGTTTTAACCCTACCTGTTCAACATCACAGAGTCTGAAAGGAGGCATTAGAAAGTGTGTAACTCCTTGGCAGTTACACATGGAGTGACATCTTTGGGAAGTTTTCTTTGTGGCTTCTTCCATCCAGCTGTGCTAGTGAGTGCAGCTGGAAAGCTGGAACTATAATTTCACCTAACTATTTTTCAGGATGCTAGAACTGGAGGGCAGGTTATTAAGGTTATTATTCCTTTTGCCTAATATACTACAAGCTAACCTTGAGCAGGACTGGGAATTAGTATTGTTTTTTATGGGAGATTTATGAAGGAGAGTCAAGTATCAGAAAGCATGCTCTTTTTTTTTTGTAAACCAGGATTCTGTTTGCTTACCTTATCTCTGAGTATTAAAGGCAGAAAATATGGATTATTTTCCTTTACCTCAGAAGGAAATCACACTATAAGAATTCCTCCAGTTAGCTTTCTATTGAAGGAGATTATATACAGCCAAACATAATTCTGTATTACAAGCTAATCCTATAATAAAAGCTGTTACAGCTAATTGAATAATTTGACTGATTCATAGCAGTCAAGTGATACAGACATTGCCTTTCTTTTAATGATCTTTCTACTTTTTATTAAAAATACAGCAGAAATGTCCACTGCAAGGTTTTTGTTCTGGTTTAAGTTTGCCATTGTCAGATAATGCCTGTTGCTTCACTTGCTGTGCATGCGCAAGTGAAATCTGGCATCATGGATAGACTCCTCTCCTTTGAGTATGGATCAAGTGTTCTGTGATTTTTTTTTTCTGAAGCTTTGTAAGATTCATAGTTTGACCTTTGAATTTCTGAGAGTAAATGATCAAGGTTTATGTCCAAAAAATGTATTGGAAAAGAAAATACTTTGCCATGGAAAAATATCACCCCGGTGAGTAGGAAAGGATTCTTCATATGCGTAGCTCAAACAATGAAGATAGTTACCCTGTTACAGGGTAACTGAAATTGTTTCTCAGTTTAAGTCGCCTTTTAAACAGTCAAAAGCTGTTGGCTTTGTTTTTTTTTAAACTAACAAGTACCAGGTGATAACTACTAAAGGGCTACTTTTAATAACTTGCCCTGGGTAGCAGGAATACTGGCAAGAGCCTATATGTTTAGATAGATGTGTTAATATACATTAAAGCAAACCAAATAAGCAGAACTCCCCCACATTCCAAAGCCTCAAAACTCTCACTCGCTCATAGCAATCAAATACTTAAAGAGCACAAAATACATCAATATTCCTGCTCTCCTTAAGCATTATCACTTATGCTTGCTTGTTTTCAATGGTTCTTGGTAAAAAAAGCTACATCCTTTTAGAGAAAAGGAATCACTTTTGACAAGGACCCTGTGTGTAGCACAGCCTCTCACGTTACGCCGAAGAAGGTCCATTACACATCTGCAGCTCTTGTCTTCTGCAAGGTGACATGTTTTGTAGGCTTGTCTTGCCTATTGCACCTGTGAAACCCTGGAGTTCCTGGAGAAGTTTCCTGCTGTTGACAGCAGCAGTAGGGAGTTTAATTTGCTCCAGACCTAGCTGATATGAAAGCTGTTCTACCAAAGATGGTTGACTATCTTGGCAGGTCATTCTCCATCTCATCCCTCTGGAAAGACCCTACTTTGTAACAATAAATACTGAGAGGATAATAGCAGACGAAATCGATAAGTCTGTAAATTATGTGCTTTATGGCCTGCCTGTTTTCCTACCATAATTTATTTCCTAAAGTATGTGCTGACTTAAATACAGGCATCTTACTGGCAAGAAGAGTTGTCTTAATTTTATTCAGATTACTGGATTGCTGGAGAGACTTGTGTCTGTATTTATATGGAGCAGAGTATTTCCAAAATGACTGTGATAGTTGAGGAAGAGGAAGAAGGTACAGTTCTTTACAGGTTATTGCTTTCAGCTGGCCACTTTATAGAATGTACTTAGACATCCAAAGTGTTAGAAAGCTCTTGGAGCTTGCCTTCATACTTTCCTCATTACATACGGTTGCCATTAGAAGCATATTTAAAGTGCTGTTTTTCTCCGTCAGTGCGTGGCTTAGTATAAGACCAATTTGTCATATCCAGTTACTACTTTCCTGATGCAGTACACTGAGCTTATAATTTTTGTATCAGCATTTCTCAGTGGAGAGAGTTCTGCACCTGCAGTTCTCTGCTGGTATGACTCCTTCATGATCTTACTACTGTTTTACCTTTCTCGTCTTCAGTGTCTTGATTAAATATCCTGGACTGGTACAAGAGGCTGAGTTTGCTCCTTCCTTTGGTAGTTGCAGAAGTCTGCAAGAGTGGGATTTAAGTTGTGCCAACAAACTCTAGAGGATTGCAAACTTGTGAGATGATAGACTTGTAATTTTTCCTATTACTCTGAGAATGTGATGGCAGCACTCGGGAGTTACACGTTCTCAGTTACTTCTTTCTCTGCTGCAGACATACTTGTATCATGAAATATTTGAAAAAATAGTCTTTTTAGATTGTTCTAAAAGATACTTGTACATTAAAATCGCATTTCTTAACAGGAAGAATAATCTGTTGTTCAAAACAGCTGGGCTTAGTCCAGATTTGGCAAATATTTCTAGGTTGACCTGGAAAGTTCTTGGCACAGAATCCTGCATGTTCAGATCAGAAATTGCGTAAATTCATCCCCAGTTATTAATGCTGGCAATAGAAATGTAAATCATCTTACACTGAACATTTCCAAATAAACTCAGTGTCTTACTGTTGGAAAGCACAAGTGAGTGTTAGACTCATTTTTTATCTCTCTAAATTGTAAGGTTTGGTAACAGTCTTTCTTTCAGTTGCTAAAATGTAATTCAAGTGTCTTTTGTGCACTTTTAGTCCAGGTTTTACCATTACCTTTTGCATATCAGTAGCAATCTGTTCAATATCTCTACTGTCTCCTAAAAGGATTATTCTGCTGCCACTTCCCCTGGAATGTTTCAAGGCTTCATTTTTATTGTCCTCCTTAAAATGCTATAGGAAGCCAAACAGGAGATGACTTAAACTTTCAATAAGCATGAGTAGTCTATACACACTGTTCAGCAGGACATCTGGTTTTTCAGTAATCACCTTGAGTTACTTGCAAATTGTTTTGCCTATTTCTGATTCTGTTTCACTTTCCAACTCATGTACCTTTCAGCTGTGAGGCTTTTTGAGTAGGGATTTGTACACATGTACATTTACTGCCTAGAAAAATGGACTAACCTTCTTTATTTCTGCTTTTATGTATATTTATTTAATAATCTATCTCTAGATCATTATTGGTGCCAAGTAATCTTTTGTTTAGCATTGATAGTTTTATTATTTCCAAAATAAAGCTTAAACTTCTTGGTACAAGATGCTCTCTTGAGAGAAGAGTCTCTCCTTTATCTTAGAATGAAGGCAACTTAATGCTAGAGAAATGTTCATGCTGCTAGATGATTTTGAAATGAAAGGCATAGCTTCTATTTGTCCTAGCCTTTCCTTTACAAAAAAAACCTTCTTAAAAAAAGAAATGCTAAAGGGGAGGGTGATTTCTCACAAAAATGTGCACAAAAAACCCAACATTCCAGCAACTGTCTGGAGAGTAGGATGAAATGTGCTCTGATGTTGAACCCCTTCTGCTGTTAGCTCATTTTTGAGAGACGCTTTGACACTATAATATAGGGTTGCAAATTGGAATTGCAACACCCTGCTATTGGGCCAAGTGATGAAGCAGCATAATAACTGCTTGCTTGATCTTACCACTCTTTCTTTAATGTGTATGTAAAAGATACTGGGAGCCTTTCCAGGCATCTGTCAGGGTATTTGATGCTATTAGATCGAGAACTTCAGTCTGTGTGTGGTTAGTGTGCGTGTGTGTATGTTTTACTAGTGTTTTATATAGTGTGGTAAGTACGGGGCAAAGTTTCAGGTTTTAGAACAGTTGGGTTTTGTGTATTATTAAAAGCTTATAAAAATACTAATTAAACTGGTGGATTATTCTGAACAGAGAATACAGTTCTTATGCTCTTGTCACAGGAGTTTTATAGGTAATTGGTCTTGACCTGTATGTCGTCTTTAATATTTCATTTGCTCCAGAGTATTATTGCTCACTTCCTTTAAGACGATAGCTGGGCTTTTTATGCAGCTAAACTTCTGTTTAACCTTGCTATGAGAATGTGACAGTAGGCTAGTTCAGACAGGTTAACATTCATTTGGTAACCAGCCTGCCTAATCAGCCTGCTTCAACCTGCAGCAAATTAAATCTTTGTGAGTTCTAGCAGGCAAGTGATAAAGTCATTCTGAATTATGTATAAAAATAAATGGGGTATTTTCAGTGTTTATGGTAGTAAATGAAATGTAAGGCTTATGATTTATTTGATTTTTGTTGAGGGTGATTGCAATTTATTTTACCTTAATGCTTTTGCAGTCTAATTAGGAGGATGCTGTATTTCTCAAATACATAATGTAAGTCTCTTTATTCTGTGCCCTGCAAAAATAGGAATAACTTTTATATCAGCTAGAAAATCTTTTTGTGTCCTCTCTGTGCTTCTTCTGAAGGAACCATTAGAAACAATATTTTAAACATACAGACAGAACTATCTTTCTCCATGTTGCTAAGAATTGTACAGCATCAAATATTTTGTCATTGCCAAAATGAATCAGCTATTTTATGTAAGAGCTATTCACATTGTAAATTTAGTCCACGTATTATGAAGATAGGGCTTGAGTGCTCCTGAAAATCCTACTTGAGGTCATCATCCTTCTGTGACCAGAACTGATGGGCTTTCCAGAAACGGTGGAAGGCTGGGTGTACACTTAAACTGTGTAAAGAAGGGTGTGAGGGGTGCTTGAAATGTAACAGTGGCACAAACAGTTATTATCATAGGGTGGACAATTCTCATTTTTAATCGTATTGATAGTAAGTTTTTTAAATGCAATGTGGGATCAGGATCAGATCTTCAAATGTTCCTGTTTTGTGTTTGCTGGCATTCAATAATTTTGTCATTAAAATCATAGAATGGTTAGTGTTGGAACGGACCTTAAAAATTATCTAGCTCGACCCCCCTAAATGATGCTTTTTCCCATTTTCTGTCTTGTTAGTGTTAAAAAGTTGAGATTTATTCGAGCAGCAACAGGCAAAAGTGCTGCTTCTGATGGAACTGGTTAACCAGCATCTATCCTGCATGTGCTGACTGCAATTTCACCAGCGCTGTTGGGTTTGCATGTGTTCTTGTTCATATAAGGAACATGGCATGTGCCTTTGACATTAATAATGACCAAGATGGAGATGAAATGTTTAAGTAGCCATTGTGATTGTTTCTTGTACATTGTCTGATGATAAAGCATTCTTTCAAGGTAGTATTTTTTGGAAAGATGAAAACTGGTTTTAATTAGTTGTATCAGTAACTGTCATCTTCACTTTAACATTTGCTTATTGATTAGGAAGGAAAAACTTAGGTTCAGATCGCTGTAAAAGTTACCACATATAAATAATGTTTCAAACTTCAGTACTGATGTAGGGAAAATAACAATTCAAGACAGTTTTGAGTTTGCAGTTCCATTTAGCTTGTTTTGATACTGTGTGCATGCACATCTGTAAATTCAGTTGTTTTTTCTTTGACTGTTTTTATGTAAGAAATCGCTAATTTTTCAGGCCTCTTTTTTCATGTTTGTATAATTAATCCAGTCTTCTGCAGTGCAGTCTGCGGTTCGAATCTCTGAACATCCTTAAAACAAAAAAATCCCAACCTTCAGTTGAGACTATGGCTTTAATAAATGGTCATTGCTTTGTTTATAGATGACTCTAGCTGTATCGGGGCTGACTTTTCCTTGCCATCGACTTACAGTTGGAAGAAGATCTTCACCTGTACAAACAAGGGAACAGTCAGAGGAGGTAAGAACACCATCTTTTTATTACCAGGATACTCTAGAAGGAAGCAGGGAAAGCTCATTTTGCAGTGGTCACTGTCCCTTCTGTTGTCACTAAAATTGCATCATAATAGAATCAATTTAAAATTCCTGTAACACATAATTGTGACAAAGGAGCTGGGTAAATGAGTCATTAAAGAAAAAGACAAAAACTGAATTAAACAACCCACAGTAAGCATTGAAAATTACTCCAAATTAAATAGAAAGTTGAAACATTTGTTTCTAATATTACCAGAAAAAGATGTTTGCAGTCTGTATAAACTCCCATTTTGTTGTTTCTAACTATTGATAGTTTTGGGTTAAAGTTTCCAATGCCTTTGTTCTTCTACAAAATGAATTTAATATGAGCAGTTTCCCATTTTCTAAACAGTTTTCATACCATTTTTATTTAGAAAATTGTAGCACATGAAGCTTATTTTGCTGCACAAAAAGCAGCAAATCAGTTTACATCTGTTTAGCTCATTTAAGTTGGCAAGAGATAGCTGTGAGGTAGTCAGGATGCAAACCTGGATATGTGCTATTGGGTAGTGTTAAAAGTTAGAGGATGGTCAGATAATGATGTTCTAGTTATACCTGAAGAACTTACTGGGTTAAATAGACGTTTATTGTTTTCTCCTGGGATCTGCCAGCATTACTATGTATTATTGCTGCTTTCCTTCATTCTTTCAGAATGATCTTGCTGACTTTGTTCACCTGTAGAATTTTCTTGTTGTCTAGTTCGTTCCCTAAATGGTCTTTATTTGAGGTTCTTTATATGTAGCTGTTGTAGAGAGCGATGCAGCATGTTTGGAGCATTTTACTCGTCTTGTGGTCACTTGCATGCTAGAGCTGAAATCATGTGTTCCATAATACATTTTGTTGCACTTTCAGGGATTCATGTAGATTCATGTAGTTCACTGTAACTTCTAGGTCAAGTGGAGCTGAAATAGTCATTCATGAAAAGAAGTACAATTGGAGATAAGGTCATGATGAATAGTTAAATGCAAGGTTTTCCTGAGCTGTTATGTTTCAGAGGACATGAAATCCAAAAGATCTGATGTTGGGAGTTGGAGAAATAGATTAAAATAGGATAGATAGGTGCCTTTCCAAGGAGTGTCCCCCCACCATGCAAGTATTGCAGAAGCAGATTGTATCTGTATATCTAAAATTGTTGATAGATTATGTGGCTTTTCTCACTCTTTCTTATGCAATTAAACCAGCTGTAGTAGAGGGGAAAAAACATTAACTTTGGATAAAGTCTGCTCAACTATGTGTATACAGTTGAGAGACAGTTCCTTAGTTATTTAGTAACGAATTTTGTCACATAATACTGCTCTGTCCACCAGATTTCTGTTAAAAATTAGATCTTATTTATAAAAAGCAATCTCATAATTCTGTATAAAATAGTAAAATAAAATGCATTATAGCAAGTATTTTTATAGAAACGTATTTTTCACTGTAATTTCGTGTACTTCATATTTCACTGAAGATGATGTCTGTAATAGAGGCTTACGATTGATGCCTTCTGTTTTTATATAGCAGTGCACAGATGTTCATATGGTTAGTGACAGTGATGGAGATGACTTTGAAGATGCTACAGAGTTTGGAGTTGATGATGGAGAAATGTTTGGAGTAGCATCATCTGCCTTGAGGAAATCGCCAATGAGTAAGAGCTAACAGTTACTTTACAATTAACTGGTGATTGTACAGTAATGGTGAAGGCAGAAAGTTATGATCGGTCTGTATAGTATGAAACAGGAAAAGTGTCTTTTGATAGGAATCTTAGAATTGTTCCAGTGGATGTATCAAATAACGGCGTTGCAGGCATAATTGGTAACTATGAAAACATCTCCCAATGGAGGAAGATTTTTAACCATATGGGAGGTTCTTCTATAGTTGAAGAGTAATAATTAGAAATTATGATCTCTGGCCAAATGTTCCTATAGATAACTGAATTTCCACTTCCCTGTTAGGAAAATGCTACAGATTTTAGCTTTGATATATTGTAGTGACTAATATTTTTAGTCATTTATATTAAACAAATTTCTGAGTGGTTATTTGCCCTTGAGTTATGAAAAGGCTTGAGCAGGAATCCTCAGTTACCTCCTATATGCAATTCTGTATCCTCTTTCTTTGCTTCAAACTTGAATTAGTGTTAGAAGTTTCTTGATAGCAAATATGTGTAATAATATGGGAAAGTTTTTAAAATTATTTATAGGGAGTTTAAAAAGAAAAAAGAAAAGAAACTAGCAATATAGTGGGTCAAGCCTTTTAAGCCAGTCCATTCGCTTTAATGTATTAAATTAAGTCCAGAGTGTTAACTCTGAACAAATGATATATCACATTACACTGGGCCTGAGGATTTTACTGTTTGGAAAGCCTAAATATATTCATGACAGTGTCTGGAAATTTCATGTCTTTCCAAAGGTTCATAATCAATAGGTGTTCATGAAATTTATACAGTCTCTTGGTAACCACTTCAGTAAGCTGTGAACATAAGAAACCTCTATGAAGCGAATGAGTTTATATATTAAAATCTGTCTCCATAAGGTTGCATTTATTTTATAGTTTTCCTTGGGTTTTTTTTTAAGTGCCAGAAAATGCTGAAAATGAAGGAGATGCCTTATTACAATTTACAGCAGAGTTTTCTTCAAGGTAAGCTTAGCCTGTTATCCCTGCAATTCTTGTTACAAATGAAGTAAAAATTAGTAAATAATGAAAATAAAAATAAACCAAATTTGTATTTTTTGGTGGGATCATAGAACATTTAGACATCCTAATTTACTTTATTTTAAGCTTAACTTTGTTAGAACTGTTTCTGAAATAAAATTTCTCAGTCCAAGTTAGAGTGACAGTTTCTTGCTGCGTTTCATTTGCCACTAGTTAATATCATTACTCAATCATGTGAGGGTCCAGAAAGATAATAAAGACTCATTATATATATATTAATTTTAAGATAATATACAGGAGCAGAATAGCTGAAACCAGTTAATATTGAAAAATCTCTGATTTTAAGAAATACAGAAATGCTGCTTTTAAAAAACCCCCCAACTTTATACCACCAAATTATACATTGTTAAACAGTTACCATATTTCATCAGGCAGGCAGGAGCTGCACACTAACACACTGCAAAGTTTGTGCCTTCTGTTTTAATTTCACTGTGATGAAATGTTAGTTTATAATGTGAGACGCATTAATGTGTATACAAGAAAAGCTTCAGTTAACCTTTAAGAATGTACTAAAGAGAAGAAATAAGTCATGATTGAAAAATTATGTAGAACTTGCAGTTTGTATTTATGTAAACAAAGTTTTTATGCTAAAGGTATTTGTAAAGGTTCTGTAAGGTTTTGTGAGGCAGTAGTCAGTTACTTAGAGCTTTTGAAAACTGGGAGACAGATGACTTCCATGTATTTCTCTTCTGTCCTTTAAAAGTGTAGTACTTAATGTTTCTAAAGTTTTAGCCAATGCATTCTATTTACAGAATACATGAAGAGGTAGAATATTGAAACTGCATATTTTTAAGATCTTCTATTAATTTGAAATTTTATCTCAAATAGATACGGTGACTGCCATCCAGTTTATTTTATTGGATCATTAGAGGCTGCTTTTCAAGAAGCCTTCTATGGGAAAGCTAGAGATGTAAGTGTGTATTAAAATTACTTTATTTAATAGGGGAAAAATTGAAATTGCTGTAAATGTTTCGTCTTTATTTTTAAAAAGATAGCTCTAAAATGTAGTTATCTTGCTTTTAGTGTTTGTCAAGAGTTACACTCATTTAGTTGACTGATTGAAATACTTGGTTGTTGTTGAAATTACAGTGAATAACTTACCATTCCTAATCATTCAGGCTGTGTTTTTATTGGAATCCTTTAGTCATCAGGGCTATTCTATTTCTTTTTCTTTCCCTTCAGCCCCTTGTCCCTTTTCTTCCTGAAATAATGGTGTCCTAGCACCAGATAACACTGGCTTGTGAGTCCTGTGGTTGATAAGTTCAACACTGTGTGTTGGTAACTCCTTTGAAGGATGACTAATGAAATTGTAAATTTAAATTGAAAGGTCTCTGAAATACAGTGTGCTTTTTTTTTCCCCTTTGTACAGCCTTTAGCTGCCAAGTAAATTCCAGTACTAAGGTTTGGTTATTTAGTTTTTCTGTGCATCCAACCAGACATCTCAAGTTTCTGTTATTCCATGCACAGTTTTCAAATCAGTATTTTAATAAAACTCGAATGGGGATAGTTTATTTAAGTTTTGGTGACTTGATTCACTAAGGAGAAACTCAAACCCCTGCATAATCGAGCATAGAGAAAGCTGAAACACAAACAAGAAAATCACGCTGTTTAAATTTACTTTTTGTTGTCTTGATAGATATTTAATTTTAAAAAGAAGCATGTTTTGGCTGCCTGTAGTTATACATGTTGGAAGAAATAGTTATGTTATATTAGGGACTGTTCTGATAAGCATGCACTGTTATGAATCTACAATGTAGTATTCTTAAGTTCACATGTACTTAACATGTTGTACGCACACTTGAAATTTAGTGAATATTTTCATGTCTTTGTGCAGATTTCAGAGCATAAATGGACACGTAATTCAGTGACAAAGTATTAATTTATAATAACTCATTAAAGTAGACCTTAATGCTGGTTTCAAAGAAATCATATTAATTCAACAAGATGAGTGTTTTGAGTTAGGAAGCTCATTTTGTGTGATATTATTGGAAATGGTTGACAGCGTATCAGTATAATCATGGACAGGAGCCTATTGGGAGCTTCATAAGTATTTTTTATACCCATAAATCTGAAATTAATGTAGTGCAGTGACTTACTTTTCTAATACTCAAAGTAGTACTTACACTGCTAACATAGCACATCTGAAATTCATGTCACTTTCTATTTCTAATATATTCCAATGTAAAAATTGCCTAATTTTTGAAAGCTCTTCCTTCCAACTACCCTGTGAAATGACATAATTTTTATTGCAACATTCTGGCTTTAAACAAAGGTATCAGAATGTATAAATACCATTTAGTTTTACTCTCTTTTTTCCTGTTACAAGGTTGGAATTTTTTTCAGTACTGCCTCCTGGAATTCATAAGGGATACATTATTTTTTTATAATTGCACTTCATAAAGTAATTCAATACATATATCAGTATAAGAAAAAAGCTTAGGAGAAATTGCAACCTGTATATCTTGTCTTCTAATTTATACTATGGAAGGCACTTAATTTTACCAGGGCAACAGATGAGCTTCAGGCACCAGCATTCTTCACTTGAAGTGAGAAATTGAGTTCCAAGAGTAAATAAAAACAAGATTGAAGGTTTAAATCCTCTGCTAGGCTTTTTGAACTTATATACTCATTAAATGTTTATTGGAGTGGTGGGATTACGAAGGATTTGGGTAGCTTCATCAACTGGTATATACTTAATCACTAAGTAAAACACTACATTTGATAGAGTGTTTCTCACGATGCCACACTCAATCCATCTTAATGAAAACCGCTTCAAACTGATTTAATTTGAGAGCACTTGGCAGCTTGAGTGCTCAGAGATCTTAGCCTTTTCTTGACAAATTCTCAATGCTGTCCAGAGCAGAAGGTGCACTCTACAGTTAGGTCTACTGAGACAGCCATCAGCTATGATTTAATCTATACTGTAGATACTTTTTCCCTCAAAAATATTCCTATTATATATGAACTTGAAGCATTTTTGCAGAAATAATTTGGTTTATTTTAAGATAATTAACTTGCATCAAAATGCATGTTTTAAACACAGGCTAAGGGTTAGAATTCTTTTGAAGAAAGTTCATGTTGTTCTGTTAAATTTTCATGTCTTTTCATGTATTGCAAAGGATGGCAATTCATTTTTTAAGAAAAAATTACTTGAAAAATATATACCTTGTAAAAAAGTTTAGATGTTTGTTAGCTATGTTTTGCTTAGCTTTTATTATTGTAGCTTTTCATTTTGAATCTTTAAGTAGTTAAGATTAACATTCAGGATGGGTATCTTTTTTCCTTTAGATGAGCTGGTACTTTTAGGTAGGAGCAATGGAATGATGTTCAATGTAGCTCCAGTTTAAAACCTGTGTATCTCTTTAGCACAAAAATACAATAGGGAGATACAGAGCTTTGTTTTTAACAACTGGTGTCCTTGGCAATGAAATCCCCAGTTACCTCCTGCAGCCTGATAGTTGCGGGCATTGCGTGTTCATTTCCAAGGCTTATTGTGTATATAACACAAGAAAATGTTTTCATTAGTGTTTTTTAAATTGGGTCAGGGAGAGAGAGAGAGATATTTATTAAATTAACAAGTTACTTCATGAAAGTCCTTTTCTACTTATTGTGCCAATTGGAAAGAAACGTTTCTGTGTTACATTAGTTTATGAAGAACAAGCTTAGCTTGCTCAAGTAGCTAGACTATCATAGAAATAGCTAGACTTGATGCCGTGGAAGAAATCTTACAATGGACAGTTTTAAACAAGATGTTTGGGGAAGGTTTCTGTGTGACTGAAAGCAGTTTTTGGGTGCCTTGTGTTCTGAAATATCAGGGGGTTTATCCTAACTTAGGGCAGTACTGTTATTAATACAGGATCTGAATCACTATATTGAATCTCACTGAGCTATTTACTTGAATAATACTAAAGTATTTTCTTTTACTAGAGCTTGTTTGCCTTTTCATTTTTATAGGTGGTTGCTACTCTTTTATTACGAGAAAGAATAAAGACATCTGCTTTACCTTTTCAGGAGCTCTTATCTTTATATACCTCTGTCAGATCACCTCCTGCTCCTCTCTCAACCTTTCTGTCCACTGACTTTTAATAAATATGTGAAACATCTCTCTTAGCACAGATTGGTGTTGTCACCTCAATATATATTCCTTCATAGTGAAAATGAACCATGTTTTTCTCCTCCTTGAGTTCTGTCTTTTAGGTTCAATTTAGTGGCAGCACCATCCGTCTCACATATGCGTACTTTATTTCCTGAATACCTAGAAGAAATTTTGCTTCTGCCATGTTCAAATAAAAGCTTTTTTTTTTTTTTTTATAGCAGACTATTCCTTCATACAGAGCTTTCTGTAGTATCTTTTTTATCTGTGTTACTTAGAAAACTGCCCCTTGTAATTATTTCAGTTCATGAAGTTCATGCTGAACTCAATACAGAGCAAAGATTCACAGAGATAATTATTCTGATAGAGCACATTATGGAAACAGCATTGACTACTCTCCAGTCGTCTTGTCTTAGAAGAGAAATTTGAAGTCTGTCCTTTAGATGCTACCTTGAGTAGAGGAGAGAAGTTGTTCTGAGTCGCAATTGCAGGGTGGGTTTTGCTTTAGTCTTTGTCATCTTTTTTCCCCCCATTTATTCCCTAACTAATGCAGAGTGATGTCAAGGAGCACAGCTTCACCACCCCCTTGTACTTTGACTCCAGGCACATTTCAAATCAAGTCAAATTGCTACTCCTACATCTCATAAGGGGCTTGATCATATTGTGTATCCTGGGTGTGCTTTGAAAATGCATCTGTAGTTGAGCTATCTGGGGGTTGCTAGATGGAGAAATTACTACTTTACAGATTCCAATTAAGCATAAATAACTTGAAAACTAAACTACATGGTCTGGTTGAAACTGTAGAGGACAGGAATACAAGTATAACTTTAAGTTCCCATGGAGAGTAAAGCAGCTACCCTGTAGTACATAAATTCGAGTTAAGTTCCATTTTAGTCACCTACATTTTTTTCCAGTCCTGCCTGATGTGTGGGTTAACAGTTCTGTCCTTTCATTCTTCAGTTAATTCTGAACTTGTGGATAACTATTGCTTAGAAATTTTGCTACAGGATACCAGCTCAGTAGTCTCACTGTATGCCTACACACCCTTTGTTCTTCATATCTGAAGAATAGCTTCATCTTTCGTATCTGAAAGGCTAGACCTGGGTATGGGTCTCTTCAGCATTCTTCAGCATCCTCTGTACTTGATATTAAATAATGGATGTTTTTTGACATTGCCTGCCATACTCTACATTTCCTTTTCTTTCAAAGCTTGTGATTTATAGATCTTCTTTGAGTTTGGTTTTAATTACTGGATATTCTTTGCCATTATGTAAGATATCACTACAAGTTCAATTGATTGAAATAGAGATACAACAGTATAATAGGATCAAATAGTTGGAAGATGAAAGTAGACTAAATCAGGCTTAAAAATAAAATGCACCTTTACCTGGGAGAGTGGTTAGCAGTTTGAACAGCTTACCATGGTTCGCATGGATTCTCTGTCACTGATGGTTTTTTGAGGCTAGATGTTTTACCGAAAGATAAAATTACTGAAGATTAAATTAGGAATTAGTTTAGGGATATCTTATGCCATGTGTAATATGAAAGACCAGATCAGAAGATTACTGGGATCATCTCCCACTTCAGGAATCTGTGGGGTACAGTTTAGTTCAGATACTCTTCTACAAGCCAGAGGCTGGTTAGTGCCCTATGTCTCTCTGTGTTTGGTATCTGTCTTCTTTCTTTTGACTTGTGCAAGGGAATTTAGTAATGCTTATTTTCAGCAGGTTTTGTTCTGTTCTGTGTGATACACAGACAAGGCTTCCTATGAATCCCCATCTGCACTATTCCTTTGATTCTTTTTCAAAGTGCAGAAAATTTGAAGGTGTATTACTTCAGTGTTAGGGAATGTTTGCATTCTACTTAGGGAAAAAAGGATTGTGCATGATTGAGTAGTTGTGTCCAAGAAGGCTGATCTCCAAGATCACCTTAGATGGGTGGATCCGATTGTACACTTCAAAGGCTTGAAGATGTGCAAATGTGTCCCTTTGTTCATTTGAATTAGCTCTCACTACATAAAACCTAGAGGAAAAATTAAGATCTTGATTCATTAGCCTACCAGCTTGAAAGAACATTTATGTCCCTAGAAGATGTTACATCGTGAACATTTTTGTCTCAGGCATTACTTGAACTTGTAAACCTGAGATTCAAAAATAATCATTCAGGTCTGTGATTTTCACAGAATCACAGAATAGTTAGGGTTGGAAAGGACCTTAAGATCATCTAGTTCCAACCCCCCTGTCATGGGCAGGGGCACCTCCCACTAAACCATGCCACCCAAGGCTCGATCCAACCTGGCCAGGGATGGAGCATTCCAACTTCCAGTGCCTCACCACCCTAACAGTAAAGAATTTCTTCCTTATGACTGTATTGCTATTCTAATTCAGGTTCATGTTCTTCTCAGATACTGAAGTTATTCATGTTATTGGGTGATATCCCATTGGATATCCCATTACTCAGGGATTATCAATTTAGTCTCTCAACATCATGAATATCTGTGTTTCTTTATGCCTCAGTGACAACTTCTCCTTCATTTCTTCTAATTCTGTACAAAGTGCGTTAACTTTTTTGAAGTTCCAAAGTGCAAAAATGGCCAAGTGGATGCCATAGCCATTTTGATACACAAGACAGGTCTTTAATGTGTTTATCTTGTGTGGGGGTGCATGTTAGATCTCTCGGTCAGGTGTATCAGGAGGTCGCTATACTTTGGATGATGTGGCAGAGAGGTTTCATAACGCATGGCTACATTTGGGAGGGCTGTGCCTGTCAGGTGCTGCCCTGCTGCAGTGCAGTGTCCATATACAGCCCACGTTTCCTTACAGGGTGCCATGTGCTGGTTGTACTCCATCAACAGAGCAAAATCAGGCTGGAGAGGGCTGCAGTGCTTCATTCCCAATACACACTGGTCGGTATGAGGCAAGGGAGCAAAAGTGTGGCAGTATCTCAAGCATTCTGAATACAACAGAGGTTGCAGAAAAGAAATGCTTGAGGTCTGAATTTTTTAAAGCATTTAGACAGTCCAAATGCTGAAAACAGCCCCTCTTTTTCCTCTGAGATAAGATGAAACCTGGAGCTTAGGCTTCAAGCTTTTAAGACCTTAAGTCTTACTGACATTGATGAGACTTACACTCCCAAGTATGTTTGTAAATCCAGGCCTCTTCAGAAAATTCCAGTGTATGACTGCCTGGTTTTCAGCATCCACATACGCTGAAAAATGCATTTCTTCATAGCTTAAATTCCTAAAGTCCTAAGGCTTTTGGAAGTCCATCAGCTGTTCAGTACTTAGAACCTTTTCAGTATCTGACGCCTTCATAGGGATTAATAAAAGTTCTTCCCTGTCGGATTTTTTTCTTTCTTGGTTAAAATTTTATGTTAAGTATATAAACCCCGAGTCATTTTATTTTTGAGAAATCCAACACAGAACAAACTAGTGCTGCATTAATAGGCTACTTTTATGGAAGCCAAGACTATTCAACAGTTTAGTGAACCTATTTTATTAATATTGACTAAAAAATTTCCAGTGTTATCATAGAGTCCTAGAATTTACTCTGATTTTTCAAAGAGTTGCAATAAAAACAACAAAACCCTGCTTGTAAACATATACTACCATGGGTTAGTAAAAAACCATAAAAATCATTAAAAAACCAGTACAAAGCAAAACACAAAAAATCCCCAACAGCATCAAATTCCAAGCTTGTGAGCCTTTTGCACTAATGTATTTTTCCAAGGAAAGAATATCCCTGGCTTCCACTAAGATTTTTTCAAAGTCATGTTTCAGCACTTCGGTTCCTCCTGCTACCTCTTTTCATTTGTCCTAGCAGTATGTCTGCACCCGACCTTAACATTTTAGATCAATCATTAGACACAAGTACAGTCTTTTATATGTGATTGAGTTTAGTCTTTGCATGGTGAGATTTGTTGATGCAACAAAAATGTTGATGCACGTGTAAAGTAGCTCAGTGTAAACATCTATTGTGTATGTGCCTGTTCTGTTTACTAAAATTTGTCCCTAAATCTTTAAGCCTAAAACTGTACATATTTTGAAACATTCTGTTGTATGGAATCTCATATTTAACAGTTTCATGGGGTTGTTTCTTTGGAAGTAAAAGTGTTTCTCAAGAGCCTTTTTTTCTACCCGCTCCCAGTGAAAAGAGGAGAGCAAAGCCATCCGCTTACCACAAAGCAGTGCCACCACAAAGGAAAGATTAAGGGTTTAGAGAGAGGTCAATGTGGGTTTTTCTCTAACTAAACACTTTCCTAAAGTTTCCTTGTGGAAAAAATAATGAAGTCATCTCAGAGTTTTTAAAGAATTTTTATTTCTTTTTCACCGTCTGCATTCGCTTGTCTTCTCAGCATGGATGTTTAATCTTTCTAGGCTTTGTGAATTGGTCCAAATGAATAAGTGGTGAGCTGTCTCTCTAGGAGCTAGAGGCTTATTCTAAGGCCCTAATCACTGAGTAAACACATCTTTGCCCTCCCTCTCTTACAACTGCTATATAATAGTCGAGATTCTAGCACAGTAACCTGGATATTGCAGGGATCGACGCTTTGAAATGCAGAATGGCTGATCCTCAAAAACAGACAGTGCCTGATCTTCCCCTGCCTCTTTCTTCTTTTTAAATTAAATATCACCACAGAAATGCTGTTTTATTGCTTGATATTGTGCATCAGTGCCCTGGATTTTCAAGTTTAGTTTCAGTCAACATTGTTGGCTGCACTTATATGGATCTCTGCATGTTGGGCTTATTAATGGCCCTTCCTGGCACATGTGTACGTGGTTCTGAAGAACACTGAAATTAAATTAGACAAACATTAATGCAAATTACTAATCCCTTTCCCAAACTCTAATGTTCAAATGTATTCTTCTTTTTATAAACAGTCATTAAGTTTTATCCAAAGGCAGTATATGAGGTGATAGCCATACAGGATTTTTTACAAAGACAGTTTGTCTCAAAATTGCATCCCATCTCAGCAAATATGTTGAAGTAGGATTTTGAAATAAAGTAATATATGTGGGTATGCGGGAATAGAAAGTTGTAAGTTTCTGAATGGTGTTTATAATTCACTGAATACCAGATATAGCATCATAGAATGGTTTGGGTTGAAGGGGACCTTTAAGCTCATCCAGTTGCTGCCACTGGCAGGGACACCTTGCACTACAGACCAGGTTGCTCCAAGCCCCATCTGACTTGACCTTGAGCACTGCCAGGGATGGGGCAGGCACAGCTTCCCTGGGCAACCCGTGCCAGCGCCTCACCGCTCTCACAGTGAAAAACTTCTTACTAATATCTAATCTAAATCTAGATTTAAATAAGTTTAAAGCCATGCCTCTTTGTCCTGTCACTACCGGCCCTTGTAAAAAGTCCCTCTCCAGGTTTCTTGTCAGCACCTTCAGGCACTGGAAGCTGCTCTGAGGTCTCCCTGGAGCCTTCTCCAGGCTGAGCAACCCTGATTCTCTCAGCCTGTCTCCATAGCAGAGATGCTATGGAGGTGCTCCAGCCCTCAAGAATATCTTCATGGCTTCCTCTAGAATCTCTCCAACAGGTCCATGTCAGTTCTTCCCTTATCCAGCAACACTGTCACCCCACCATAGAAGGCCACCAAATTTGTCAGGCACTATCTGATGTTAGTGAAGCCATGTTGGCTGTCACCTCCTTATTTTCCGTGTGCCTTAGCATAGTTTCCAGGAGGGTCTGCTCCATGATCTTGCTGGGCACAGAGGTGAGACTGACTGGCCTGTATTTCCCCAAGTCCTTCTTTTTTCCCTTTTTACAGTGGGGGTTATGTTTCCCCATTTCTAGTGGGAACTTCAACACCTAATTTCTCAAATATGATGCATAATGGATTAGCCACTTTATGCACTAGTTCCTTCAACACCTGTGGGTGCATCTCATCACGTCCTATGGACTTATGCACCTTCAGGTTCCTTAGATGGTCTTGAACCTGATCTTCTCCTACAGTAGGAGAAGTTGCTTTAGTCCTCAAGTAGCTGTATTTTTCTCAGTCTGCTGTCTATATTTACAAACATATAGACTTGCTTTCCAAAAGGTTGTCTGAGATTATCATGGGGACACAGCACACCTCTTTGCTGCTGGCAAAGAAGCTCAGACGTGATAGGGTTTCAGAAGAACTCGGCCCAGAATTATCTTGTTTCAAGAGGCCATAAACACCATCCTCAACATCTGCTCTTTGATTAGATATAAAATGAGATACATCAGCACTCACAAAATCAGTGTGGGATTTAATCCACATCTCCTGTGCCCTTTCTGTTGTGTCTTACACATTTGCAGTGCTATCATTTTTTCAGGTTGTTTATAATTGTTTTGTATTGTAGGTGCTGTTGTATCAAGAGGTGTGTTCCTTGCTTGGGGAAATGTTCCAAATGTCTCTATTGGGCAGCAAGCCAAAAAAAGGTCACTCAGTTTCTTAAGCTAAGGCTCTTAATAAGGCTTTTGGTTTTCAGTCAAATGTTATTGTACATGTTCATGCAATATATCATGTTCTGATACCTGAAATAAAATATTAGGAAGCATTCAGAAGATTTACAGATTTGGAGGGATGGGCCATTTGACTTGAAATCATCTGTTTTTTTTCCCCTGTGTGTCCATGTTTAGATACTCTGCACCCTTGATAAACACCATAGGTTTTACTAATGCACAAATCTGCAGCAGTAATTTGTAATTACTCAATATCCTGAGGACGTTTTCACTGATCTGTTTTCATGTCTTTTCAGAGAAAGCTTCTTGCTATCTACCTCCACCATGATGAAAGTGTGCTAACCAACGTTTTCTGCTCACAAATGCTTTGTGCTGAATCTATTGTCTCCTATCTGAGTCAGAACTTCATAACCTGGGCATGGGACATGACAAAAGAAGCAAACAGAGCAAGGTAAGACTCTGGACTGTAAGTGGAGCAGCTTTTTTTTTAAGAAAGACCCAAATCTCTGTGTATCAAATCTTCTGCTGCTTGATACCTATTTGAACTAAAAACTTCATGCTTGTTCTTAGCTGATCAATGAAGGTGCGGTGGTGTTCATTGAGAACTGAACTGTCCTTCATTGCAAAGTGACTTCTTATTACTGTGCAGAAAAAAATATTTGAATAAACTATTTCCCTTTTGTTTTTATCTTTTGAGTTTATTTTGCAAATGCAGTTCTAGGAACGTGTCTTTGCAGTTTTACATTGCAGTGCCATAATATTGTGTGACACTAATTGTATGTATATAGGTGTAACTGCATTAGAACCATCTGGGGAAATAACTACAGTTCTTAATGAAAATCTTACTTTAAGAATAGCACTCATGTCATAAATGAATATAAAAAAAATATGCAATAAAAAAGGTTGCAATTCATATGAACTTTTTTGGACTACAGTTTTCATACAGAACATTGCTTCGGTAATGTTCGGTTATTTTGGTAAGATTTGATATAATAAAAGCTATCCTATGTCTTAGAGGTACCATCAGTTTGCTGATGGATAAAGAAATTAAAAAACTCTGTATTCCACCTCTTTCTATGTCTTTTGTGTGTTCCTAATGAGTTTTCTTATCTTTATGTTAAGACCTCTCTTTTCTTCAGTTACTTATCAGTTGAACATGATCTGTTGAAAATAATGATTCTACAATTATAGTTAGAAATCAGACTTGTTTGGTTTTCTAACTTGGTCCTTATTTCATCACCTTTATTTACACAGAAGATGACTGCTTGCCAGGGTAATGTCTTGTGGATATTACTGTAATGAGAGTTGTTATAACTTTTGAACAAAAGGTGCAACAGTCATTTGGGCTGGGATAAATTTGTCACTTCTGTTACACAATTCCATTGATTAGTAAACAATTAAAAGTACATATTTCTGTTTCATTCTTTTGTGGCTTGCTAGAATAGAGCATTCATCCATTCTTATTCTTAAATATGTAAATTGTAGTTAATATTTCTTTACTGAAAGTGGAAACGGAGAACAGAACAGTCTCTTTTTCCAATACACTTTATAAACTTGCTTGACCTTCTGCATTTCATCACTGGACAAATCAGCAGCTATGTTTGTAGTTTAAGTTGTTCTAGAGAAGAATTAAAGGTTATGGAAAAAAGCAGTTGCAAAAACAGATTAGAAGTTTTAAAAACAGAAAAGAGAGAGGAAAAAGAAACATCTAGGTTCTTTCATGGGACCAAATACATAGACTGGAAAGTTGCTTAAGTCTTTTGGTATTGCCATTCATGGGCAGTAAGGAGCCTCCTCCTTTTCTTTTATCCTACAAGTTGGTGTAGAAGGAAACACTATTTCTAAACCATCTGTAGTGGCTAAGTTCAGTTGACTACCTGCTGTTCTATTGTTCCCTTTTCTATTTAATTCTCTAGTTTCTTTTATTTTACAATGACAAAAAATTGCAGTGTAGTTTCTTTTGAAAAACTGTGTTTGAGGGGTTTTTTATGACTGACGATCAACAGCCATGTAATTGCTTTGTTGTGTTTTACTAAAGAAATCTATTAAGTAGCACAACTTTGATACACTAGTAATAAGAGTTTGCAGGTTACAGAGACACCTGTGGTGACCAAAGCGACAGAAGCTGCTTATTAGAAAGAGCCTGTACAGCTGTGTCCTATTAACTCCTTATGACACTTCTTAAAACACAAAATAAAGGGCTTGTTTAAGGCTTTATAGCTATTCTCAATGAACCTACTCGCCGATTATGCAGTGCGATAGGGTTTTTAAGCCTTCATTTTTTGCTTCCTCTTAACAACAACAAAGAAACTGTCATATTAACAGTGAGGTCAAAAAAAAGTAAGGGTTAAACAAGGCATGCTGGCTCAAATGAGAATAATTTCTTGGTTGTGTTTAGTGTCACATCCTGCTCCTTAGACTGTGATTTCTTTGGAGGAGGCATGATGCTTCCTTCTCCCTTTGGGAAGTGCCAGTGCACTGTGGGCATTCCCATAAATATATACTCAGTACCTCCTATTTAATTACTACCCTTCATTATGTGACAGTGGTCTTGGAACTTATTTTGTTTTATATCCCTATGAATACAGTTCACAGCTTTTTATTTGAATGGTGGCAACAACAGAGGGAACTGCTTTTTGCATGCTGGTGTAGCCCAAGAGCAACTTACTTGTGCTGTTACAATTACATTAGTGAAAAAGCCAGGGTGGGAAGGCAGAGAAATCAGCCCCAATTTATTGACATCAATCTACAGGGAAACCTAGAAGTCAGTAGTAAAAGGCAGGTTTTCAGTATTGTAACATGGCATGATTAAATTCAAATAGTTTTCTCAGTAAGCCAAAAAATCTGGAATATTCCAATTCTTTTTCTCTGCTGTCCTCTTTCTGACATTTATGGATACCATTCCACTCCAAAAATAGTAGTTTCCATTTTTCTCATTGATGAAATAGGGATCCATCCTGAATACTATATAACAAAACCAGCTCCAGAATCTTGTCATCTTTTTAATATGTTTCTTGGTGGACACTGATGTAGGGATGTGCTTTGAACCCTGCGCTACTGTACACTAGCACTTTTCAGCTGGAATCTCTAAACCGTGTTCTTCAGCAGCCATTGCAATGGAGTAAAGAGAGTTCTGTAAGATTAGAATGAAAACACTGTGTGCAAGAGCCAGGGTAACTGTTAGAAGCAGTGCAAGAGCATAAGCCACCCAGGATTGTTACTTTGTCAAACTAAAGGAGAACTCTAGTTAATACACTTAAGAGGATGTTTTGATTTGGCTTCTATAGCTTTTAATTGCCTCTGATATAAGGTTTGTAGGAAAGGAAGCAATTACCTTGGGTGATGCTGCAAGTTATGAATCTTTTCATTACTACAGTAAAAAAAAATCATAACAAAGGGCACAAAATAATAAAATAATTAGCCTTTATTTAGGAAATCAAAGTGGTTTTATAATACTGTTAGGGAATCTACATGCAAACTTTATGACCTATAGTTTAGACTTCAGTTTAGTGAGCAACAGTTTAGAATATTCTTGTAATTTATGCTGTCTGTGGTCAAAGGAGGGTAAAAGCCCACAGATCTACACTGTTGTCTTTTACCTTCTTGTTATATTTCACTCAATTTGTGGTAAATCATGAACTTAAAAAATGCTGTTTCCTTTCCATTGCTTCCTATGTATATTTGCTACTGTGCCACCCCAAACAGATAGATAAGCAGGGCAGCCAGATATAAGCAGCCATAGTTCTGGCACTTTCTGACCAAAAAGAGTTGACTGATTAGCATCACTCCAATTTAATTATCTGTTTGTGTATGGGAGGTGTATATATATGTATGCAAGCACATGCCTAACTTTTTTTGTTGATTCATTAACATATATTAATATATTTGTATCCAGGACAGACATACAGTGAATACATATATATACATGTATGCCTTCACATGCTTACATACCCTTATGTTTGTACACAGCATTTACAAACATAGATTGTGCATAATATTAACAGATTTCCAGTGTACATTGTTTGCCAAGTAAAGCAGTGCCAAAACCATAAAACAGTGACTCGAATGTCTGTAAGCAGCCTTCTAGCTTTTGATATCTTTGCCCTTGGGGGCTGTTTTTCAAGGTGTTGCCAGCCTTTCTCAGCTCTGATGGCAGGTACTTGTTAGTTTTAATGTTCAAATGATAGTTTTTCACATTGCTTAAGCTTAGGAAGGAGTTAATTGGCTAAAGCACTTCTCAGCAGCAGGTTGTCTTCACCTGCAATTTCCGTCATCAAGTAATTAGCCATATTCACAGTTGCTGACCCTTAATACTAACCTACTGATGGATGAAGACCAGTTGACCATATTACTCCAGCTCCCCAATCCTATTTGATCCTTCAGCAAATATATTGCAGGTGTGGGGTCTGTGAGAGCTGGACTCAGTGAGTTAATTTCTCACCGCCTCTTCAGCAGTGACCGTGGATTCTGTATATGTTGCTTGAAAAACTGCTGGACGTGTTCCTTAGACACTAAAGCCTTAACAGGTTTCACAGAACAGTGTGAAAACCTTTCCTATTGTATTTTGCAATATTTTATTTAATTTACTTCAATAGCAATACAGTGCCAGTCAATAAAAACAGGTCAAAAGTCTAATTAATGTTTTAAAAATAAAGGTTCTCAAACACCAAGTGAGTTTGTCATTTTCTGTATGGTTTGTTTTGAGGAGAAAGAGGAAAGAAGGTGAGGAGGGAACCCTTCTGTTCCATGATTACATCCCACCCGCTCATTTTCTCCTTTTCTCCTTTGCTTTTGATTTTAGTGGCGGTCTTAACAGAATGTCAAGATCAATTTGCAGCATGGTTTAACTCAAGGTTTGCATTCTGCCAGCAGCGATTGTCCTAACGAACAATGCCGTGTGTTCTTGTAACTTCAGAAGCTTTTAGAAGGCTCATGGCAAGGGCAGCATCTAATGACTTTATTAGTGTAGGGTTTCAAAATGGGCTCAGTAATTGTTTGCATCTCTTTGTCATCTAGTCATAATTACTGCATAGTATTGTTAGGGGTTGTACTTGTGAATAGTTTCCTAATAGCACTGAAATGAAGAAAAAAGGGAAAAGGATAAAAGGTGATTGTCTCTTTAGATGGGGAACAAAACAGCCTGTATATAGATGATGGTTAAACTGTTTATTATACACCCACCAGAAAAGGTAAACTATCCCTGCTTTAATATTTATGTGCTTCAAGGTAATTTCATGTTAGTAGTCTAAAAATGTCCAAATTTGGAAAACTAAAACCCAGCAGAGTGCATTTTAATCTGGTTGTGATTAGTAAAATATGGATGTCTCCATAATATTCAACTATAAATAGAAAGTAGTCTCTCTCTTAATGTGATTAAGGTTTACAACGCACTGTTTTATATGCCTGTAGGGATGTTTTAAGGTCATACAAAAAAAATTGTTAAAACCACAAGAATTAACTAAACTGATACATTTGTAAGCATGTATTTTTAAGTCCCCACTATAAAACCAAATCTTAAAGCAGGTTCTGTCCCACTGTACTCAAACTACAGCCTAGTTATTAAGCTTGTTGACCAGAAAGGGTGAAAGAATAAAACTCTGTAGTGCTCTGTGCAAAAAAGGTGAAGGCAGAAGAACAGGTAGTCAAGACAGACTTATTGAGCTGTTTTGAGGAAGGAGGAAGTCATTCACAGGTCCATCTAACAACAGAAGTCCACAACTGCACCAGTGAAGTCTAATGCCAGATTAGAAATGTAGAGAAATTTAGCTGCGTATATCCATCTAAATCAACCATCAGAAGAAATCATTGAGCTGACAGAGTCAGAATTGTTTGTACCAAAATGCAGCTGGAAAGCGTGAATGCATCTCCTTGGTACTGCAGGGTGCCTGACTGGGACAAAGAATCCTTGCAGAAGTGCAGATGCCCATCCTCTTCCTTTAGGTTAGGGTGACTGTTCTGACCTCTTGCCTCTCCTTTTTGTTACCGTTCTGACTGCCTGTGGGCCTTGGAGAGCTGCAGACAACAGGGTTCAGTCCATGCCTGGCCAGAAGGTTCAACTATATCTGCATTACTTCTGAACAGTGATTGTCTGATCTCATCTTTGGTGTGAGGGAGGTTTCTCAGCATTTCTCCATAACCAGTGCCAGTACTTTACTTTCACTCCCTTTAGACAGTTCGCACTAATATCTGAAGTTTCTCTTGCAGCAATCAATGGCAATTACATCTTGATACACCCAGTAGGCAATGAAGTATTCTTTCTGCTGCTGTGTTCTTTTGACTTACATATCTCATATTTTACTACACTTTCCTTAAACTAAGAAACTGAGATTCCTTCAGTCTTTTCCTTGTAGCTTGTTCTTTTGTAGACATTTTTTATTGCAACCTTCATATGGTCCTTCTATAATTGGTTTGCATCATCCTTCTGTGATTGGATGAACCATGCCTAAAGCTGCCTTCTCAGTGCTAAATACAGAAAGAGGATTATTTCAGGTTGTACAAACCATCCTTCTGTTTACTCACCCCGATATGATGCTTGTCTTCTTCACATCATGACTTTTCTTCTTCCCTTACTGCTTGATTCTTATTCTGTATTTGTGCAGTTGTTCATCCTACTTGGAGACTGTCATGACCTTGTTGAATTGCCTTTTACTTGTCAGGACATTTCTCCAGTTTGTGACGATTATTCTGGATTCTTTTACTGACCCAAATGGGTTTATAGCTTTTCCCACTTCAATAGCATCTGTAAAGTAACAAAACATGCTCTCTTTTCTTATCTAAGTTATTATTACATCTACTTGTACCAAGCTTTGAATATTCCTTAGCAAATCATATTACATACCTTTCTAATATGATAGGCAATAATCAAAACTACCACTGATATGCAAGGGCATCTTGTGTTTTCCGTTTTTAGTACAGTGTTTTAGCAAGGAGTCCAGGGATATTTTATTTGTACTTTTATCAATGATTTTGTTTGGTGTCCAATGGTATCCAAAATTGATGAGTTTCTAGAGGGATGTGTTTCAGACTAAATGGCGTTATAAAGTATTCACCTAACCTCTTTGGACCTTTCAGGATGAAATCAGATCTTCCACATTTTATGAAAAGATAGTTAACCACTCATCTAGGCTTTACTTTTACATAAAGAAGAAGTGGATAAAATTCTGCTTTTTCCATCTGAATCCCTGGACATTTAGCGTGTGGATACTGAAGAAGGGTATCCACGTAATTTGATTCAGGCTGCTTTATACATCTTTAAACCATGTCTTGTGTCTGTTGCTCATTTTCCCCTCGCGTTTGAGTCAACAGTTGTGACCCTACCAATGTGGGTAAGACAATAACTCTGTATTACGGAGACTATGGATAGCAACCTTATTTTAATATACAGTTTCATGACCTCAGCTTTTACTTTTATTTAAAATGTAAATACCTAACACAAAAATGTTATTTTTACATTAACATTTTAATGAGTCTTATGTTGACTTTGCAGTGTATAGAATTATGAGTAAAAATAATAAGAAATCTTGCATCTTTGATATTCAGCATTGTTTTCTTCATGCTCAAGAAAGGAGTTACCTTCTTTTCACACCCATTTCTGAAGCTTTAAAGCTTCTTAAAGTCAGGTTGGCCTTGGGAAGTGTCTGGCCATTAATAAATCACATTTTTTTTCAGCCAAAATCATCCTAGTTGTGGACTGAACACCAGTTCAGACTGAAAGGGAATAGATACTTTACAAGAGGTTATGACATTTTGTCCTGTGGCTGCTTTTTGCTTTTTGAGCAGGACTTCAGGCTAAAATATTGCAGCTAAAAGTGTCTCCAGTGCAGCCTTTCTGCTAAAATGTCCTTTGCAAGAAGCATAGTGGGCTCCATGTGCCAAAGGGCCTCATTTTAGGAGGAATTTTTCCAAAGTTTTCCCACCAGTGTGTAAAAATTAAAAGTAACTACAAGATTATTTGTATGAGCAAGACTGTAACATATAACCACATCTCTCTTATTTATGTTGGTACACAAAATAAGGAAATTTGATCTAAAATCCTATGCAGTTTGTAATATTTATTTTAATACATTTTATCCATACATTTGAGAGCAGAGTTCTCTGTATGGAAGAGAATTTGCCCTTTAGTGTACTAGACAAATTTGCCAGTACAATTATTAATTAACCTGAAGGTGCTGGGGAGAGTGTAAGAAAAGCAAAAGCAAAGGAGAGCTTTCCATTTTTGTTTGAACATACAGAAAACATTCCAAATATAGCATCAGGTGGCCCCCTTTGTGCATTTCAGGGTACACTACAATGTATGATATGCAGCTTGCTCTGCATTAGTTTTCTTTTGCAGGTTCACTTGATTAACAAGAGAAGAGCTAGAATTAGCATTTTAGGTTTAGTTACTCTTTCTGCAACTATATTATGCCATGACTGCTTGACATTTTTATTCGTAATGTGTTGAGAAGATAGTTAAATTTGGGGATGGATGCAAAGCTATTAATCCCATCAGATTGTATCATCAGTTTGATTTCAGTAGGTAACGAAAAATTGATACCACAACGGAGGACAGGCATTGAGTAGTTAATACTTGGCTTCGGTCATGACTGGTAGGTGGTATCCATGTCTTTCAAAGCCATACCAGTCGCCACTTTTCTGAGTGGAAAGAGAAGGGAGACTGAATTCCTCTGCTCCTTGAGTCCTTCCTCTGGATCAAGCCAAGAGCAGCAGGTAGCAGTGCTATGATGTACTGTGATTTTTTCATGGAAATACAGAGGACTCTTATTGCTCAGAATCATCAATTCTTTTCTAAGTTCTGCCTTTAATTACTCTTCAATTCTTCATTGTTTTTGTAAATTCTTCCTCTACTAATAGTAGGAATCACTTTGAACCAGTTCATATTGGAAAATACAGTATCACAGTGTGGAGCCAACAAGGCCCCTGTCTTGTGTCCTGTTTGGAGACTGGGCACCAGGGATACTCTTAGATTACCAAATTGTTTAAGTTGAAATATTCAAGGAATGTTTACATTTTTCTAAAATATTTAGCATCTTAGTCAAAGTTCAAGACCAGGTTGGACAGGGCTTGGAGCAACCTGATCTAGTGGAAGGTGTCCCTGCCTGTGGCAGGGGTTTGGAATTAGATGGTCTTTAAGGTCCCTTCCAACCCAAACCATTCTATGATGATAGCTTATTTGCTTGCTCATATCTGTGGTGTGATAAGGAGGGATCTTGTGTAATCACAGATCTAAACTTGACTGCAGTAGATCCTGTCCATTTGAGTGACAAAAATGTGAATCAACGTAATACATAAACAGGAGATACATAAACAAACAATGAGATAATCACAGTCGTTGTAATGATGAAACACCTCCGATAGGGAACAGCTGCCATCTCCCACCTAGAGTTTGGCTTTCTCCTTTCGGCTTCTTCCCCTCAGAAAGGCAATACATACTTTGCAGTGTAAATAGGTATCATATAGATCAAAAGCTTTCCAGGGATCGAAAAATCCTGAGCTCTGAGATCAACACTTTTGATGATCACACTTCGGCCAGAGGTGGCCAATTTTGGTGTTAAAAATTAAAAGCTGCATGTTCTCACAGAAGCATATTGTTGCTAAACCCCAACGTTTACAAAGTTCTACATGGCATATCTGACATCGGGAGCTATGCTGGACCACAGATTTAAGTTGTAATAAGTATTCCCTTTGGTTTTGAGACTCAGTAATACTTTAAACTTTTTTTCAGTAGATTTTTAAAGCTGTTATTTATTCATAATTGCCTCTAGGAGTCTTTTAAAAGTAGTATTAAATAAATTGCACGTTGTGATAAAATTACAAAAAAATTATGCCAGGAGTGTATTTTAATAGCATGTGTTGCATATTAGCTGGTAAGGAATGATAGTATTCTTCTCTGGGGAAACTAACATCCTACAAATATGATAACTCTTCACACAGGTTATCTTAGAGTGCACATGGAAGGGTAGCTGGTGTGCCCCTCACTTTTAACTACAGAGTGAACTATGTCTAAGAATTAATACCTGTTCAATCTGATTTTTATTTCTTTGAAGATAAATTTGTAATCTTTTTAGGGTTTGTTTCTGTATTTGTCAAGCCATGGTCAGTTCTCATATTTATTCTGTAGCTTTAATAATTGCTGCTTTTGTTGCTTAGGGAGTCATGAAAGAAGTAAAGAAATGATGCTGCCTGCCAAAACTGTTACTTTTCTTGATGAACTTTATTCTTTAACTTCTGAGATTACTTTTATTAATGGATTTTTCCTTCGAAAATGCTTTTTTGCCTTTCTCATACTTCTCCCTCCTTGAATATTCTTGTAATTTCAAACTAAAAGGAGTGGTAGGGTGCCATTTGCCCTCCCTTTCTGGCAGTGTTCCTCTATTTCCACTTTTGGTTGGAGATCACAGTAATCCAGCATGTTGTGGAAAACAGTTCTCCCCGGAGGGACATCTGGCTCTTTGATGCACTCCACAGGCAGTTCTCTTGGCAGCGCTGGAGATGCCACTGAAAGATCTGGCACACTTCTGTTCAGATGAAAGTAAAAAAAATCCCTTGTTAGTGATGAACAGAGTAAGATACTTCTTGTTGCACCAAATCGTTTTGGTCCTACTTGCATACTTCTGACAGTCCATATTAGCACAGAGGAAGATTTTTTTGGGTTTGGGGGTTCTTTTTCTCCATATTAATGTGGAAGAAAGTAAGAAAGTCTTCAAAGACAGAATCAGGAAAGGCAGAAAAGGTGTGTGAGGGGAAGCAAAATCAGCTAAGTAGTTGCAAAATCTATTAAAAGGTATGAGGAAAAACTGAATGGGGATCATGAATGAAAATTCAATTCCTACCTATCTAATAAAATGAAAAGAAGAGACGTACTGCTGAGCACTGACCTGGTGAAAAGCATGTGAGTTGTCAGTGATGAATAGGAGTTATATGGTGTAGACAGTGGAGATTGCTGCTGCTATCTCTTTATCCATTGTTTGACTACCTTAATATTTTTGTTGGCTTTACTGCATTTTAGTTCAATGGACAAGTGGAGTCTTTCTTGGTTCCAAAGAGCAGGATCTATTTTGATGGATCGTGTTAGTGACAAGAGTTTCTTATGTGTATTCTCTCTGCTCTGAGGATGTGCATTGATAACCAGTGCTGTAATCTAGACATTCGTTATTCAAAGTTGGAACTGCTGAGAAGAAGGGTTGTTTCTCATTCCTCCCCCAAGACAAAAGCTGCGTGATGGCAGCAGTGGCAAATCTGTGGCATTCGGGTCACAATTGACATGAGCTGCTCTTGTAACTAGTATGTGAGAGAGCTGAGCAGTTTGTGACAGCAGCAGAGGAAGGGAGGTAATTTGAAAGAGAGGGGCAGATGGCACCAGTGGCTGTAAGAAATGGCCCCAAGAAGAAAAAAAAAACACCATGATGGAAGATGTTGTCATCTGGCATCTGTTTTGCTGTTACTCAACCAGGAAAGTATGTGTACACTTACAACAGCTTGGCACGGCATGCCATCTTCTGTAGCCAGGGAGCTGAAACCTGTTCCCAGTCTTGGTTACAGAGAACTCAAAGGTATCATAATCTGTTAGGTTCTATGTAATCAGCCAGAATTTCAACATATAAAAATTCATCTCCTGGAAAAAACTTATTTGGGAAATCTTTGACCATACTGAAATACCTGCTTCAGTCTGAATTCTTGACATACAAAGCTCATACCTATAAAAGTGTATTTTGAGGCTGAGTTATAACAATATTTTGTTTTCCCAAAACAACCCTAGTGCTTTTGTTCTGTGGTGCATTGAAGACAGTTAAACAGTTTTAATACACAAATTTCAGGAATTCAGTTCAATTGTCCACAATCTTTATTACCTCCAGGAGTGAAACTTTGAACTCACGTAAGTCAGTGACTTCTGTGAGGCCAAGGTTTCACTTACGTATTCCCGCCTTGAACAGCAAACATCAACAATTATTATTTAGTTTAGGAGTTTATATGTCCAGACTTTGTGGACATTTTTTTTTATCTTTACCAGATGGTATTTCTCTACATAGCTATTTCTGATATAGCAGACTGTATTTGGTGGTTTCGATGTTGTCTTTGAGTGTGATCGTTCTGAATTGCACAAGACAGAATCAAGGAGGCAAGGAAGAGTGTTTGCCAGTAACATTTATGACTTTGAAGTACTCTCTGGCTCCTGCTTTTCATGGCCTTCCATCCAACTATGGCCATAGTTACACTACAAACTGTCTCTGAGGAGAGGGGGGTTTTTTATACTTCTGATGCCTTGAACAAGCCCTATGTTGTACTCATAAGGTTTATCAATTTTTTAGCATTTTTATTAAATGCAATATATATTGATTAAGAAAAAAAATACAATTTTGAATCTTTTCAGTATCTTTGAGAAGAAATTACTTGGAGTGCTTGACATTTTAATGTAGTTTGTCTTTCCAAATAGATTTGGCTTCTAATGCATGTGACAACAGGACTTTGCTCTTCAGTTACAGCATACATTTCAGAGTAGTTGTTACCTAAAATATTATCATAAGGCATAAGAAAACACATGATTTAAGTTGCCTTTCATGAACATAATTAAGAATTAATAAGCCTACCAGTGGTTAGTCCTCAGAATTTCCACTATTTTGCCTTTTGTGACCTGTGTTATTAAAAGTCCATTATTTTTACAGACTTTATTAAATTGGATCTTATTAAAGCATTCTATATTTGCATTTGGTCTTTCATAATTCATTATTATTATGACATTTACTTTTTACCATCAGATCTGAAAACATATCATAAGCTACCCTTTTCTCTTGAAAGAAATGCTAATTTCAAACAGTCCTCTAATGGAAGAGAAAAGCTTTATCAGTTTTTTCATTTATTCGAGATCGTGTTAAGAATACTAATGCTAGACTTCTGTATGCTAATATCTAACAGCTTTTTTTGGTCAAAAGCTTAGAATTATTGTTTTTTAGACCACACTGCTAAGTGTGTCACTTGCAGGGCACTAGTACAAAAGAAAATACAGTTCTGAAGTGCCACGTTTTAATTCTGTGACTGATAAAACCAATTTCTTGCTCTTTTGTTACTATGCTTTCATATGAAATGATACTATCTTTATACTTTGCCATGTTTATTAGATTACGGCTGTACTTAGTTACTCTTTAGAAGTTTTAACAATTGATTAAGCATGATTTTATAGGAGGAGTTAGTTTTGAATTCTAGGCTGCAGAACAGTTTAACAGGAAATGGAACTCTCCATCAAATAAAATCACTGTCTCAACTGGTTATTAATTGTTTTCATTTAGCCAATCCGGGTCTATCGTATTAGTAAATATTCTCATAATCATAAGAAGGGATAAGGAGTTCTAGAATTGAATGCAGAAGCCTAGATGTTGAACAGTGAGGTAACAGTTAAACTGCTGAATTTAGCATAATTATTTATTTAAACACTCTTCATCCTCTACAGTGTTAACTTTCCCCACCTTCCCCCACATAGGTTTCTGACGATGTGCACTAGACACTTCGGGAGTGTTGTGGCCCAAACAATTCGGACTCAGAAGACAGACCAGTTTCCACTTTTCCTCATTATTATGGGGAAACGATCATCTAATGAAGTATTGAATGTAATCCAAGGTACAGTTCTTTATACTTATTATTAAAGGTATTTATGTGAGTACTGAAACTGTTAGAAGATCTTTGATAACCTTTTCTTTCTTAAGATGTTCAGAATATGAATTTGTTGCACAAAACAAACTTTCAGTTGCCATGACATAAATAGCTACTATTCATAAATGCATTAATTAACATGGTATTAGAGACTGAAGTTGCCATGACTGTAGAAGAATCATAGTTTGTTTTTCATCTTTTTAAATTAGAAGCCAAATTTCCTAAATGAGGAACTATATTTAGTGTTCCAAATTTATATCCAGATACATCCCTAATATCCAAAAGATTTTGGCTGCACTTTTTATGTAGTGCCAGGGTACATTTAGTTCTTTGCGTGTAATTCCTTGTTGATATGTGGACTCTTGCAGGTAGTGGGCTAATATTTGAACATGAGTGGCTTTTTTTCCACACTGCAGACCTGCCTGCAGTGAGGAGACCCCAAATCAAATCAGAATTTAAGTTACTAATATTATCTCACATGAATGAGGCTTTCTGGCTTAGATGAGTAGCTCTTTCTGGCATAACCAGTCCTCTGATTTCTTTGTGACAGCAAGATGACTTAGAAGTGGAGTGGTGCCCTTTGACTGCTGTTCTCAGTAACTCTTCAAATTAAAATACATCAAAGAATGGCTGCCTCTTATTTCTTCTGCTTTCTCCACAAGTTTGCCTTCATGACACTGTGTCCTCATTTATTTATTGCTTATATCTGGCAACCTTTATTCTAATCTCCTTATATTCCTGAGGAAGTTTGGCCTCAGGAAATACTGCGTTTTGCAGAGAGCATCACTGTTTCTTTCTGCATATGGAATTAATATTTTCTTGAGGAATCTGCAGTGCTCCTTTCTATGCATAAAATTGTTAATTTTGCCTGGATTTTGTCTCCTTAGTGGGACAAAATCCATGCATTAATTTATGGTACTTCTATCACTTATAAAACTTATTTCATACAAACAATCTTATAAATAGATTGTCTTGATTTTATAACTGCAGCATAGTTCAGCACCTGTGTTGCTCCACTGGAGCCAGTGGTACTTAACTGGGTTAAGTTATTTAACTGTTTTCGCAACTTGGTGATTTAAAGTCATAATACAATGCATCTTTATGTTGTAAAATAATCCAAATTATTTCATTGCAGTCATTAAGTTTTAATGATTCATCAGCCCTTCTGCAATCTTTTGAACTAAAGTGATCATCTATTGCAGCCTTACTTAAATCTTTCCTTTAACAAAAATCAAAGTGTGCTTGTTGTTTTCCCATGAATTGGGATATCTTTTAACAATATGCCCTCAGATGAATGGTTGTCTCTGAAGTCATGCGTGTTGTAGCATGCGGGATAACATTTTCTGCTAAGGTAGCAAATGCTAGAAGTGGGAACAATGAGGCCTTTCAGGGCTGGGTGAGAAGGCGTGTTTACAGAAGAGATACAGCGATATAGAAACTTAAGTCCCAGTGATGTTTATTGAAATGCAGACTAAGTTTGCTTTCCATTTTTACTTTTTTCTGGGGTTGGAAACTATGGGGACAGTTTTGGTTTTCTTTAGTGGTACTGTGGCTTTTTGTTAGTTTATTCCTTTTAAAGTTTTGACCAGCATCACCAATATAAATCTAGTTCTTGCTGGTATTGTCCTGCTAAGGTCCAAAGAGTGTTTAGGCTGGCAGATGTTGAGTTTATAGTTTTTGACCATTTCTCAAGGTCTTTTAACTACTATGACAAGTGGCTGTAATGGGTAGTCTAGTTTTCAGTTTAGGAAGAGAAACCAAAGGCTGAATGCATCTTGGTAGGAAATTGAACTAATCTTTCAGTCTTACTGAAGACTGGAGACACGCTGGTAGAAAAAACGTGAGGCGATATCTGTTTTCCTATGCATGTGCTGTATTTCTGGATATGTATACACAGATACTTACTTTTCTGCTAGTATTAGCTTTGCAAGAAGTAAATACACTGAAAAGAATATATTATAATATTTGAAATTTTGCTACTAGTTATACCTGAATAAAAATGCATGGGCACAAATCCAGTTAATCCCTGTATCCTGATTTGTTTTCTTTAAACCAATCCACTTGAATGCTGCTGCCAACATCCTACCTTTTCTTACCTGGCTAAGCAATTTCTTCAGTCTCCTTGATCATTCTAAAACTGAAAAATCAACTCCATGTCACGGAACCCCAGATACATTACTCTCCTTCAATGTTAGGGATTAAAAGCAAAACTGACGTTATTCCATGCAAGCACAAAAGCAGTTGTTCAGATTTGAACCACCTAAAAATTTAGCCTGTGATCAACATTAGCCACATTTGTTTGTAAAAACTGGTTTGAATTTTCAATAAAAAGACAAACTAAAAGCATTCTGCTGAGATATTTGCATTTTCTACTCTTTTTTTTTTCTTTTTAATCTGGCTATTTTTTATGGCTTAATTCTAAACTGACTCTTTTTTTGTTTAATAACTTTAATGGTATGAAGTTCAGCTGTCTTTCCTTGTTGCTAGGTAACACAACAGTGGATGAGCTAATGATGAGGCTGATTGCTGCAATGGAGATCTTCAGTGCCCAGCAGCAGGAAGACATAAAGGATGAGGTGAGCATTGAAAGTTTCTGCAGATACCTACTGGCTTCCGCAAATCACTGGGGATGCAGAATTAACCAGATGTTTCTTTAGCCAGTGAATTTGGGTATTATATGTTTTAGTGTCACTTCTATCATCAGGAATTAAACATGTCAAGTCTCCTTTGTGTGTTCATTTAGGGGATCTCAAAAAACCCCTCCTTGTTGATCTCATCATTTTTAGGTTTTTTCCTTTTTCTATTAGTCATGAGTTTACATTTACAGTGATATTACAGAGCTTAATATGCTCATAGAAGGAAACAACAATCAGATTTTTTCCCAATGACCAGCTCCAAGTCATAGGTAGAAACAAAACCAGATTGATATATCTTAACTGTATACGTGTAGAAGGGGATTGAAAAGCAACCTTCACCAGCACTGTGCCAGTACTGAATCACCATTCAGAACAATCCAGAATGGGTACATGATGGCAAGACTTTTCAAAACCGGTGTTTCAATTACACAGAAGCAGACACAGTGAGGTATACAGTTGAAAGATGTTTATCTGTTACTCTATAAATTGAGAGTGACATTTTGAAGTAATGAAGTACTTAGGAATTTAAAATAATAGGTGTGTTGCCATTCAAGATTTTTGTTATCCTGTTATGTAGACATTGATTGACAATAATTCACTAAACACATTCTTCACATTTAAACCTTGTATCTCATTAGTAGGAGATTTACTGATTATAGTTATAATAATATGAAGGCAGGGTATCTGCACTATAGTTCATTTTCTCTTCTTTATTTATGCTACCTGTAATTCATTGGTAAAGAAATTGACTTCAATTTTGTTAGTACTGAACACAAATTTTATTATGAGGATTACAACAAAAATCCAAGGCACAATATAATTGAATTTCTTATTGCATTTTAACAGGAATATGTTAGTTACGGGGGGTGGTTTAATGCTTTAGTGAGAAGGTAAAATTTCCATCACAGATGATTTCCAAGAAAGGTTCAGAAGTAAAAACTAGAAAAGCTCGTAGAAAGGAAGAAAACAGAAGAAAAGCAAAGCATATAAAGGCAGAGAGATAAGAGCAAATGAGGGGAAGGAAAAGGAACTAGAAGCAGAAGTGATAGGATTGGAACAAAGGGAGGAGCAGCAGACCAGAACAGTTGTCCAGAGCAGAGAACGTCAGTACTTAGGGACAAGAAGGTGGGGACAGGTGAGATAGTGAAAGAATGTGTCTAAGAGGATAAAACCAAGTAAGTCTGCAACTGAGGAACGTTTGGGTGGAAAGGAAACAAAGCTTAAAGAAAGAGAAGACTCAGTAGCCTTGAGGCCACGATTGCAGAACCAGGAACTGGCTTCTGCATCCTGAGCTGCTGTCAGTCCTTCATGGGATGGCCAAGAACAGTGACAGTCCAGTAACAGGTGTCACCAGAGTGGTGATATGGATGTCTCCTGATTTCTTACTCCAAGTGCTCTACCTGTGTAGGGAGAATGGAAAACTAATTTTTATACATTCCTCTACAATCTACCTTTGTTCAAGTCTTTTGAAATCTTTGCTCACATTCCCTTTGGTTTTCTATCACTGAGAGCACCAGTAACATTTCTTCTCCAAAAGGAGTTTTTTCTAACACATTTTGACATTCAGAAAACTAATGGAAAATTTCATAAACTTTGAGGGCAGAGTTCCAGACACGATGAGTTCTATACACAAATAGGATATTTACTTACACTTTGGCTCCATTTGTAACAAGCACACCAAAAAGGTGATCTGAGACACTTGCCTTTGAAGCAGGAAGTTTAAAAACAAAAAATCACCTTGCTTTATGAAGTTACTATTCCAGAAAGGGAGTATTTGACAAGCAGTCTGTACTCAATAGAGAGCTTCAACCTGTAAGGAAAATATTGTCTTTTTGTGGTTTGCTGTATAATATGTAGCTTTCTTGCAAGTCTTGTACTTGACAACTTCAAGCGTTCAAACATCAACACCTTTTCTTTTTTAGGATCTTATTGCAGTCGGTGCAATTCTTTTCCCCAAATATTACAATGGCAAACAGGATACAGAGTCCGGTTTCTGTTACTGTTTTCTTAATAACTACAATAAGTCATCATAAAACCACAAGAAGATAAGCAGAAAATTCTTTTGTGTTTTCAAAAGAGAAGTCATCTATATAGCTTTTTTGTAAACAGAAGTGTGTGTGAGAGAGAAATAGAACTGGAAACACTTGTAAATAACAGCATGAAATCATTAATAAGTCAGTTTATGCAGCTGAACTTCTTCACTGTGGATTTTTAACTTGCATGCACATGAAAGCTTCCAACACAGCTACTGCATAATTCTGTTTAGCACAGTATGTTTTGCAGTGCCCTCTGATGGTTATTTCTGTATAGGATGACTATTACCATTGGCAGCTAATGGTACAGGTGTTTACCATGACGTTGGCTGTAACTGTTCAAGCATCGCTGTACAGTCAGCGCCTTATCACTGATCATTGACTGAGGCGTAGGCAGGATGCTCAGAACAACATCACCAACATATCTCACCTGAGTGAAGTGAGTCACTTCATCAGCTGGTGGTAATAGTGTGTTTAGCTAAATCCTGTGCTTTGTATCCATGTAGGAGTAAAATATACTGGTGTAGTCTCATAAAATTTTAATCACATAAATTCGGGGCATATTTCTATTTGATGTCAAGTGCTAAATTACCATCATCTAACTAGAACTTGGATTTAAGTTTTAGGTGTGTATATTGTGTTCAATATAATCTCAAAAGAAATACCGTAAAAACATTGAGATGCATATATGTACTCATACTAATCCAACATACGTGCCTTGAGGTACAGTGGTGTGCAGTTGTGGCACTCATTTTCTCTCCCAAGCTTTCTTAAATGGAGATCAATCTGCCATCCTATTCCTTTCCCTGCTCTCCAAGGTTTCTGGGTTGATCACTAACCATTGGGCCTGTTGCTTGCTGCCTGTCAGCTGTGTTAACCCCGAAGTCCTTCTTCTCAGGGCTGCTCTCAAGCCAGTCTCTGCCCAGCCTGTAGCTGTACTTGGGATTGCCCAGACTCAAGTGCAGGACCTTGCACTTGGCCTTGTTGAACTTAATGAGGATTGCACAGGCCCACCTCTCCAGCCTGTTGATGTCCCTCTGGATGGCATCCCTTCCCTCCAGCACATTGACTGTACCACACAGCTCGGTGCCATCAGCAAACTCGCTGAGGGTGCACTCAGTCCTGCTGTCCATGTCACCAACAAAGTGCCGGTCCCAATACTGACCCCTGAGGAATGCCACTCATCACTGGTCTCCACTTGGACATTGAGCCATTGACCACAACTCTTTGGGCTTTATCTTTTCTAACGTGAGCTGACTTACTGGCTGGAGTGACAGGAGTTCATTTGTGCTGTTCTTCAGGGGCTTTCCTGCTGACCTGCAATCCCTCTCTGACATCAAACTGGTAGGAGTGGGATGAATTGAGGTTCTCTTTTACTAGCAACTTTACTTTAAAGCCCTCTTCACCAGCTTGGCAGGCCTATGATCAGCGATGATCTTCCCCTTCTCTGACAGATGGACCCCATCAGCCCCCAGTAGAGCAGGCTTCTTGAAGCAAGTCTCATGGTCTAAGTAGCCAAATTGCCATGGTGACAAGCCACAAATAATAAAATATAATCAGCAACATGTGACGTTGTGCTCATGTGGCACTTATGAAAAGTGGCCAATAGATAACTGAATGGTGAGTTTGGTGGCATCAACAGCAGTAAGGCCAGTTGGCCAAGATACAATTCCACCCTAGTCAGTGCAGTCGGGTGTAGGGTCTGATGTCCAACCTCAGGCTTTGTATGCAGAATTACTCTGAGGCTACACTAATGATTTCGTACATCTGATGGACATATTTTCCTAACCATGTTTGCTCCTCTGGCCCAGACTGCGAATGTTGATTCTCCAACTACTGTTTAAACTGTGGGAGTTGGGGATTTTTTCAAAGAGGAAATAAACTCCATTACAGAGTTTCTCCTATAAGCAAAAGAGGGTATCTCAGAGCAGGGATAACCAGCCTCAGCCACTGTTGATCAAGGTGTGAACTGAGATTTTTCGGGGATTGACTTTGAAAAGAGCATTTATTATCAGTTCCTCTTAAGTGTCAGTGCCTGGTGCTGGACTTAGGAAAACAAATAATAATTGCCAAATACTGTACGCCCTGGAATGAACATTTTTAAACACCCTATCAGCTTGCTTACTGTAATCGGGTAGTTAAATAATCATCTCAGCGTGGCATGATGGGCCCATATAGACCTGCGTTAGTTCCTTTGTGAGATTAATGCGAAGAGATATGTGATTAAATCCTGGCATTGCAGCACAACACACCTGTTCTGGGCTGATCCTGAACATTTTTTCTCCGTTGCCTGAGGAGGAGGCTTCTCAAAGGATTACAGTAACACTTTTTGACAAGCTTATACAGGGTGGAGTTTCCATGTAATGACAGGGCTCATTTGATGGTGTCTCAGTAATGCATTCTTTTTATTTTTGCTGTCAACATTTATTACTGTAGAAGCATTGACTGTTACACAGCTGGTCCAACTTGTCCACATTTCAGTAACAGTAGGTCTCTCGTCATGTTTATTTTTGTTCTTACGCAACACTAGCACTCCTGCTCTCGGATCAGGCTTCAAGGTGGAATCGTTAATACCCATAGTTGCTTCAAAAGCCTGATTTTTTCAGATACCCATTAAAACTTTCAATTCTCTTTAAGCTGTGCCTGCTGACACACTGTTCTTTAGCGTAAAAGGACTTAATTTTTAAACTGGAAAAACGGTTGTAAGCAGTCTCTGACTGAAGATAACCTATACAAAAATGTAGACCTGCAGAGTCACCATCATTGCTCTCTGATCTTAGGTAATATCTCTTCTTCCTTGGTACTGCTGCAGCATGAGGAAAATATAAGTCCTTCCTGACCAATATCTGGATGACGGTTTAAAAAATACATAAAAGAAAATTAAAACTCTAAAATGGCAACATATATTCACCTTCTTTTCCTGCTCTTTGTAAAGGTACGCTTGTGTGTCCATCCCAGCACTCTCCTGTGGGAGATGGGACTTTACTGACCAAGTGTTATTTTTATAACTTTGCATATGAAAGCCTGGTATCACCATGTCTTCCTCCTTTTCTGCCTTGCTGCTGTCAAATATAAGGGATTTCCTTAGGGGGGGTTTATGTTATGATTTAACAGTTTTAGCTTCCAACACAGACGAGGCCCTCAGTGATATGATTTAGTGGTGGACTTGGCAGTCCTGGGTAACAGTTGGACTTGATGATGTTAAAGGTCTTTTCCAACCTACTTGATTCTATGCTATATCTCACAGCCACAAAGGAAGTTGAAGAGGATAACTGATGGTCTGTTCATCTTTTCCTCCTTCAAATAGGTTGCTTTTCTCCGCTCCTTAACCTGCAGTTGTGTTCTCCAGTTAGAGGATGGCCTAAGCGCTTCCATCAGCTGTGCAGGAGACCCCTGCACTTTCTGTTTAGGAACTGAAGCTCACATTAAAATCAGTAGAAATTAAGCATTTGAATACCTTTGATAATCTGTGTTCCATCTAACACTGTCATGCGTATCATGGTGTATAGTGTTTGCACAACAAGAGGTTATGAGAATAAATACATGAAATCCATTAAATCCCAAAGCACAAAAGCATTCTGGTAATGACAGCCATCCAGCGAAGAACGTGATTTAACCCCTCAGAAATCCAATTAGCACGTTTGCTAATTATTACTAGTTATAACTAATTAAACTACAGTAATCAAAATTTATTTGATTAAATTTTCCAATTTTGAATTTGTAATATGATAGTACCCCAAACGATCGGTTTCCCATTGAGCACTTCACTGTGCTGACACACCAGCAGGGACAAGTGCCGCCTTCAAGAGCTTATGGCATAGTTTGAACTATGATAAAATGCAAGGCAACAACAGATTTAAAAAAGAAGAGAAAATTAAAACATCTTTAGTTCACTTGGCTTTTTGGGTATACATGTTGATGGCTCCAATCACTGAATATTCACTTAGTTTCTCTTCTAAGCAGCTTTCCCTGTGATATAACCCAGATGTTGTAACAAGACTGGATGGCTTTTTTCCCATAGAAAGTCACTGCAGAACTTTGAAGAAGGTTTTGGGGTTGTTGGGTTTTTTTGTCACTTGATGTAATTCCCAAAACCCAGTGTCTGGAACTGGGCTTTCAGCCTTAGATACAGACAGGCAGGAACTTCTGGTGGTTCTGTGTTGTTTTGCCTCCTCACTTGTGGTTCTGCCACAGCAGAAACATTCATTTGCTTTGTCTTCATTGTTCTCATCTGCCTAATACGTTCTGTGTACACTTTTTCCCTCCATATATTCCCCATCATGTATGTTTAAGTTATACAATGTGCAAGTCTGTCATCTTAGTGAGTCAAATTAATGCCTTTCTTGCACTGGTTTGTTTGGCCAAAGGGGTGTTTCTCTTTAATGCTCCCATGAACAGCCTTAAGCACTCACAGATTTTAATTTCAGGAGTGGCTCAGTGAAATGACCTGTCGTTCAGATAAGCATTAAGCATTTGTAAATACACTCTCTTTGGGCTTTTTTCTTTCTTGTAACAGCCGTTTACTCAGTGATGCTCTGAGAAATGTCTTCTGCTCATGGTTATCTTCTCAAGTTCTGTCTCGTCTGATTTTACTTCATAGTAAAACAGATCCCAAAGGGCAATGGGGAATAAAATATAACACATCTCCCTGAGACAGGTCAGGTATAAAACTGATTCCTGGGGTAAAATCATTAAATCCTACCTTCAGAAACAACAACAATAAATAAAAAATAGCCCATGAGGGCCAGTGCTGACTTTTCCAGCAAAACATCCCCTCCAAAAACCTAAGTGTATGGTGTATTTGGTTTTTTTCCCTGTGGAACCTGCAGGAAAAGGGAGCATCGCTGTCCTGAATTCAGTCAGGAATCCCTCTTTTCCATTATCTTGCATCTGAAAACACCTGCCATTAGGTGCTTCAGGGATGACTTCAGCAAATGGTTTAGGCAATAATTATTGGAGATAGGTATTCTAAATTTCTTCCTAACCTTCTCTGTTAATTTTTCTTAGTCTCATAGCTCTGAATATTGCTCAAGGTTTTTCTTACTCAAGGTTTTATCTGGTCCATTGTAACTATCTCGTGAAAATAAGTGTTTTCTACTTTTGTTGTGACTTTGCATCTGCAGTATGCATGAAAGCAAAGTAAATTCAAAGCTGAAGAATATATTCTGTGGATAAATGCAGTTATTTTTTTTAACTATAAACTTTCTATAGAACCAGTGTGTCCTCCTGATTGTTGCATCGTCAAAATGGGAAAGCGGAGATCAGTGACTTTTTTCCTTTATGGAGCAAAAGAGAATTACCTCCTTATCTCCTGCCTAAACCCCATGAGATGTGGATGGTTTACGTTCACACCCCCCTTCAGTCCCTGATGTGTAACCCCCATTTCTAATGAAGACTTTTAAGGTGACTTGGGATAAGTCATTTTTTGCTTACATCTTGGTTGCTTGAAGAAGGAAGATAGGAAATTTGCCTTCATTGCTAAAGTATTGTGGAAGTGCATTTAGTGATGGTCAGCAGATGCTGCAGTTTATATAGGGTTTAACAGGAATGATTTCAGCTACCTCAGATTTTGTTGATGGGTAACACGACATTTTTAAAAGTAATTATTAGTGGTGGGGCAGTTTTATTTTTCTTGTTGTGTTTTTTGTTAGTGCATTGAAAGATTCTCTGCATAATATTTTCTTCTGCTCTTCCTGTCACTGTTACGAATTATGTTACTTTCTGGTGAGCTTGTGTCATCCTCATACTTTGTATGGTTTCTCTAGAGGAAGAGACGGCTAAAATAACAAACTGCATTGCAAAAAGGAGAACTGCTTTATCTAATGTTTAAAATTTGGCCAAGGTGTAACTGAACCAGAGAATGTTACATAGAGGTGGTTCCTGTCGAGTGTGACCAGTACTAACAGAGTACAGAAGTAGGTTCAAAGAGACATTTCATAGGATTACATCTGCTTCTTACCTAAAGAAATCTGAATTCCAGCTTTGGTTTTAAAGTCAGTTTCAGTAAATGTTTCAATGCGTTGTAGAGCTCGATGGCACAGTCATTTACTTTTAGATGTGGCTCATATATTTCCATGAGGAGCAGTCATGCATAGTAATTCTTCGCATTCCTGACGTCCGTTTCATAATCCACTTTTAGGATGATGATAACTGTGATGAATAGGGAGGAAATAATGTTTTATTTTTTTTAAGTGCTTGGAATTCATGTTTTGATTCTAGTTGTAGAATCGATAGTGTCAGTGGTTTTTGCAGTTATCATCTAAATTATATCATTTAAACCTATTTCAGAAATTCTTTAGTGAAGCTCTCTGTAGGTAAATGAATCCTGTGCTCATCATGGATACCTTCTAATAACTTCTAGACAGTGAGATGAAAAATAAAAGCCTGTACTCAGTTTCTTACAACTCTGATTAATGTATATATACACTGAGTCAGTTTTAACAGTTTTTATAACATTTTAATTTTTACTTTTTGAGTGTTGGTTTGGGGTTCTTTTTTGTAAACTACATTATATGTTATGATGAAGGAAAGAGCCTGTAGTTGGAATAGTTGCATCTGATCTTTGAGTTTTCTTTTGGGCATTAACTGGACTTGTGTGACCTTTGAAATTCAGTGTGTGAAGTTAGGTGTGATATATGAAGATGCAAAAATGAAAGTTAAATAGGTTCTCTTTGAAATAATTCTTAATGTTTTTTACATCCTCTCACAAATTACCTGGAGTCATCTTCCTTCAGAAAGCTGATTTGGGAAGATAGTTTTGGTTCTCACCATTCTAAGATAAATTTATGGTATGCTTGTGGAAAGTCCCAGTATAGATCGTACAAAACTTCTTGCTTTAGCTGATACGTTCCATCTATGAGAAGAGTTGGGAAAAAGTTTGTGTATTCAAGACGCTTTCCTCATACTTTTAATAGCATAAAAATCGGAGCTGTTTATTATAAAACCCCTCTTCTCAGAAATGAAATATTAATGTAGGGTAGTTTCAGCTAAGAGGTTTGAGTTAATTGTTGAAAATATTCCATGATCATAGCACATAAGGCTTATCAAGGTCTAGAGAAGCCGAGAAGGGGAATGAGTTATTCGGCGGTTACTGTCCTTTCTACGTTATGATTCCTTTATGTGGAATAAACCTTGCAAATGAATGGCAAAATTAATGTAATTCTTTAAGAAGTGGTAGGTAGTAGACTTTAATTTCTATGAAATCAAGGGTATAGATTACCCCAGGGCAAGCGCTGTGTTACTGGTGAATAGTTACTGGTTACTACAGGTGAATGTGCTGAGCCCACCAGCAATCTCACAGCTACTAAATCTTATTGATTTTTACAGGGACCAGTGCAGCCTCTGCAGGGCTCTGGGAGGATTATAAGATGTAAGAGGAGTAAGCATAGGGCAGCAGCCGCTGTCTCTGGCTCCAGAGGCGGAGTATGAAGCTATTGATTGTGTACTTTGCTTTATCAGACATCACCCCAGTGCAGTTATTCCATCTTTCAGGGATATCCACTTCTTGATCCTCCACTGTGAGGATGATACCTCACTTTGTCATTCATGTATTTTTAGTAAAACTTTATTTCTTTGTGCTGTGATCATTAGTAAGATACTTTGCTAGGTTTGCTGGCTTGAAGTTGGCATGCTGACCTCATGTTTCTTGTCTGCCTGCATCTGTCCATTGAGATGCTTCAGAGCAGGACTTGCTACTTTCCCATTATTGTGTAATATTCAGCACTGTGAATTGAGGCCTCTGGGTGATGTTTGACAGTCACAACCCTGTATGGATCCCTCTGAGGGCTTTTTTACCAGGACCTAGGAGCAGGTCTCCTCTCGCAGGACAAGCTGTTACTCGCTCTCAGTCTGAGTGGAGAGCAAACTGAAATCCAGCCTCATCCTCTAAACCGCAGTCTATCCTTCTCTATTACAAGACCATCCAAATTGTTAGCTGTGGGAGTGAAACCCTGCCCAGCACCAGCCTACACATACTCCACACAGCCCACACATAGCCGCAGCATGGCTGGGGCTGCCCCATTCCTGAGGGCTGCAACAGCCACAGCCCTCATAAAGATGGCAGAGCAAAAAGTCTTGGTACCAGGTCCAGCCCTCAGGACACGGCTTCGACACACTGATCTGTTACATGACAATCGAAACATAGCTTTAGGTAAATCATAATTTTTAAATCAATGCCACCTTTGAGGCATTTCTGAACTCATTTCTCCTAGCAGCAGTCAAGTAATTTGAAGTTACTGGGATTAAAAAGTGCTGCTGAACATGAAGATATGTATCATATTGGTCCACTGTTTGCTGATATTTGTTTTCTTTTTTTTAACTTCAGGATGAACGTGAAGCCAGAGAAAATGTGAAAAGAGAGCAGGATGAAGCATACCGCATATCACTGGAGGCTGACAGAGCAAAGGTGTGTGCAGGGTGAATGTCAGGATGGGAATCTCTCCACAGCTGGTGAAGTATCTCTGTTGCAAGGAACTGCCTGCCTTCAGTTCTGCTCTTGAGATGATATGGTTGCTGTAGGAGCCATTATTGCCCTTAGAGGTTATAAAATGGCACTGGATACAGTCACTAGGAGTAGACTTGACTACATCTTCCTGCTAAAGCAGTCCTGGGCACACAATAATAGAAGTTGGGAAAGGAATGACTTATCTCTGATAATCAATTTCTACAGAAAGGTTGAGTTTCTTTGCTTTTATTTGGCTAATGCTCGTCATTAAACACAGCTGTGGAAAGCGAGGTAATACATGTCTGATTGCTGTTTGTTTCTTAGAGGGAAGCACAAGAGAGAGAAATGGCAGAGCAGTTTCGCCTGGAACAAATTCGGAAAGAGCAGGAGGAAGAACGTGAGGTAGGATGTTTTACCTTCTCTGACAACTTTTTGGGTTCATGAACCTTATGGACATTGCAACTTTCATTCAAAGTATAACTTTTATGTGAATTTTAAAATTAATTAACTTTTAAAAGTTAATTTCTTGCCATATATATATATAAAACATAGTGCAGCTAAATCATTTTCATCCACCGTTTAATAGCTTTTTTGTTCCATCATCTGGGTCACAATTACATCATCTGGGTCTGAACTAGAGCCAGATATTAGATAGGCCTGCTCATAGGAGATCCAGGAAACGAGCTCCATAATTGGTGGAATCTTTGGGAACTTCTAACTTTGTTTCTGCAGGCACTCCTTTAAACATATAATACCATGGAGCCCTTTCATTTCTTCCAGAAAGTGCTAAATTCAATCCAACAGCAATATTCACTGGTTTGAGAAAGGTGCTGTCCACTTCTTCTTTCTCATCCTGCAGTATCTGATGATGTATTTAGCTCCTGTTGTTAGCATAAGCCAAGAATGGAAGCTGAAACACTACTGAAGGAGCAACGCATAAAACTAGACTGTGAGAATTGTGTCAGGGATAATTGGAAGATGGAATTCTGTGATGTTAATAGCAATCAAACATAAATCAGTAGCAGTAGCATGGAGCTGTAACAAACTCTTGAGCAGTCAGCTCACAGTCAGATTTAAATAAGATGGTTTGGTTTTGGTTTTTTTAAAGTAATTTTGCATGCATAGAAAACAATAATTACTTCTGCTTTATTATATCTGCTCCTGAACCTTTCCTGATACATTGGCCTTTTGGAAATGGTTTTCTTACACAAAGGTTGCAAGACTAGTCCATGTTATCAAAATACACCTGGGCTTCCCTGTTTAACTGTAGAGTGCAGTGATGAAAATAATAGGATCTGTTTGCTTAGTAGAACAAAAGGGATTTTAATAATAATGTTTACTAACACTCCCCATTTTCAAGTATACAGATTACTTATACTGAATTGTTCTGCAACAGTGTTTACTTACAGAAGTGGCTTTGTGTTCAGTTCGTATGTTTAAAATCTGACTATTGAGCTGAACATCTTTTTATCAACAAACTGAAATTGCTTGTTCAAGTCCAATAGTTTTTAATGTGATCCATCACGTCTTTGTTTTCTGAGTTGGTTTGCTGGTACAGAATATCCATTGTAAATTGCCATTTTATGTTGAAGCCTTAGAGAGTAGTTACTTTAGGGAGCGACGCACTCTTTGCACAAAGAAAAGAGCTCTAATGAGCTACTGTTGTTTATTTTTCTATAATATAATTGATTGGGTTCAGTAAATAATGTAGCATCTGTTGTTATACTTTGTGGGGAAATGTCAAAACAGAAAGATAGTAAGCAGGTGGTTGAGAATGGAGAGAGAGAAAATTAAAATAGAATCTATTTAAAACATAATCTCATAGTAGATGAGCAAAAATGAACTCAAGTTCTATGTATAAATATTTATACTGAGATATAATTTGCTCAGAGGTTTGTGTGTAGGAAGCAGACAATTTAAAAGCCTTCATAAGCTGTGCTTCTGCCCTGTTCTTTCTCTTTAATGTGATCGTCCTCCATCAGTTTCTGTTACTAAGTGACCTTGGGGAGGTTTTCAAAGGCACAAATAGCAACTGTGTATCTTGAAAGTTCCTAGAAAATCTGGATAAATCCGTTCCTGACTACCTCTTCAGGTTGGAAAATTGTCTTTTAGGTGTATTTTGAGACAAGCAGTATGATCATGCTGTTTATTCCATTCATTGCCATTCTCATTAACTGCTGCTTCAAGTGAGGCGATAGTGTAACAAGACTGCTTTCTAAGTATGATCTGATTTTTAACAGATGATGGTGCCTGTCCATGAGTACCGACAGTGTTCAGTACCCTCCGAAATCAAGCCCACCTTGTTCAGCAATCAAATGCTAGGCATCAATTAAAAACCAAAATAATCTGCTCAAAGTGTTAGTGTTCTAATAGATCCTGGAAGGAGAGGACAGGCTTGGCTCCTGCCCTTAAGATCCTGACATCAGCAGCATACACAATGTTAGCAGGAAGACAGTCATACCCATTTTCAGGCATGTTATATCATTACATTTGGGGCTGATTTCATGCAAATTGTTGCAGAAACTGTGCATGCATGTGCTTGGAACCATCTTCCTGCAAATAATAATAATTGCTTGCTTTAAATCTTAAAGTTTCTGTCTCTATTCTCCCAGTTTTCTTCTTTGACCATTCCTACTTTTATATGTGCACTATGTATCTTAATGTACCTCCATGATATTTTTAATTATGTCTTTTAACAGTGTTTTAGATTATTTATAATAAATCTCCTGCATATATTTCTTTTAACTCTGAACTGCCACTGAGGGTCTTGTCTTTGCTGCAAAAAGTCAATTACTCTGTGCAAGAGGAAGGCAATTTGATAAGTGCATTTAAACAAATACTTTTACTGCCTTTTAATTTATACCCTTCAAGGAAGCAATTGGCCACTTGACAATTATTCTCTCATTCAAATTTTTTCCAAGGCGTTCTGCCAAATGATTAAATTACTTATCCCCATCGTGCATTAACTGTAGACCTAATAATATGTGTTATAAGGAAGGATTTATTTTAATTAGTTGTCTGGTGGGCTGTTATTAAGGAATGAATAAAAATGATTTTGTCATTGAGATCTAAAGCACAACTATGGCTCTGGAGCACTGTGGCACATCTTGAAGTTCTAGAAGAAATAAAAAGAAAAGCTTTCTGCCCTTCTATTGATAGCATTGCAAGCTCAATGGTTATTTTTCCTTCCTCAGGCTATCAGGCTCTCTCTTGAGCAATCTTTGCCTCCCGAACCGAAAGAGGAGAGCACCGAGTCTGTCAGTAAACTGCGTATTCGGACACCCAGCGGAGAATTCTTTGAGCGACGTTTCCTGGCCAGCAGCAAGCTGCAGGTTGTCTTTGATTTTGTAGCTTCCAAGGGATATCCTTGGGAGGAGTACAAGCTGCTGGGCACCTTTCCGAGGAGAGATGTGAGTAAATGTACCTTTCAGGAATAAATACCACTACTTCTTTCTCCAGTATGTTAGAGGACCGGTATGTTACAGCATAGAAGGTAAAAGATACCAGTAAGCGTGCTGCCAACTACTATCAGATGTTACATACAAAATTGCATTGCGAAATCTGTTTCCAGTAACATTGTAAAAAATCCTCCATTTCTGAAACAAACAAATTGTGGACCATATTCAGTGAAAACTGCCCAAATATGCTGAGCCACCACTGATAACGTCCTGTTCTGAAGGAAGGCGCATTGAAATTAGTACTCTGTTTGCATCTGTTAATAGCTGATACTTCTGATCTCTTTGGTTTGCCATTTTGTTGCAATTCTATGTTATGAACAAGGAAGGCTCAGGGTTCAATAGTATGCAGTTATGAGCTAATCAGTAAGTTCTAATAAATTACTCATTCACCTGTTACATAATACCAGTAAATAATCATCTATATCTCCTGCCTCAAAATTCTAATGATGTACCTGCTGTGACCCATTTTCAAAATCAATCCTGCTTGCAAATGCCAGTTAAATTCTGTTGATTTATCAACAGATATTTATGTGCTGGTTACTAGGTTTCTTTGAAAATATACCTATATGTTTTCTGCTCTATTACAAATTAACTTTAATTTCTTATTTAACCATTGTTACAGCAGAGGAATCCAACTGTGCAGCAATTACCCAGGGCCTGTATAAAAGACAGAGGTAACAGGCACTACAGAGGTGACAAAACAGAGCTAAGCAAAGATGGGTAAAGCAGCTTTTTGGCCATACTGCCTCAGTATTAAGCAAGTGGGGGCAGCTCTGGATCAGGTGTGGTTTTGTTTCCTGGAGGCATCTCCAGGTGACTGTTTAAGCCGTTTTTCATCAAAAGAGCTCAGTAAGTTGTATTGGTTTTCCATTTGTTTCCCATCACTGCCCCTGGAGGAAGTTCACTAGGAATAAGGCTCTGATTAGTGTGTTTACAGTACTATTTTATAACAGATAACCTCTTGCTTTATCATCTGATTTGTATGTACTCCAAAGGGGAAAAAAATAATGTCCTTAGCAAGAATACAATCTTGAGAGTGAATGTGATTTCTGACCCGTTTTTGGCATAACTGTGAACAGGATTGTAGTGTTTGCAGCTTTTCTTCCACCTTGTCTCATATTGAGAATCCTAATCTGTCAGACTGAAAAGCAGCATTTAAGGAATCTCATTAATCACTAATTAACTTTACTCCTTACGCATGTAATATCATTTTCAGTGGAACCAAGGACTAGAAGTCATCTCTGTTCCCAGGATTATCAATCGTTCAGTTTATTTGACAGAAGAAAAACAATCTTTCACAATCTAAACAATGTTTTTGTGTATTTTAAATATTCTGCAAGTCATACCTCCTTAACTGTAACATATTTATATCTTAGTACATATTTAATATAAAAAAACCTACATGTATATTACTCTTTTTACATTTGTTTGCACTCTAGACTGTTTCTGTACTGATGACGTTCACATCATCATCATTATTAATTTTAGTCCCCTGTAACAAACTAAAAAATTGATCAGATGACTCATATAAGAACAAATTAAGAAAGGTGTAGAAAAGAAAAAAGGCCACTAAATTAGATCAGGCTGGTATTTTCGGTATGTTTGTGAAACTGTCAGGGAGAAAATGCTGAGGCAAAGAAAGGAGAATTTAACAGCAGGATACGGAGCCGTTGGTCTGTTGCGTGGGAAGCAAAGACCCTGTCATCTTTTTTTCTATGATTCCAGCCTAATAATGCCATGTATGAGGAGTCACATAAATGATTCATGCCGATTGACTCAGTGGTCGTGTATGAATCTGGTTGCCATTGTGACCACCAGAGCTACAACAGATGAAAAATAATCCCCAGGGGTTTTGCTAACCACTGAGAGCTATAAATGACATCTGCCGTGTTCCCCAGTTTGGGGAAGTTGGAAGTGTGCAACTCCATAGTTGATGAATGCTTTAGAAATATGGTAAAAGTATGTATTCATTGCCTTAGGCTACTCTTAAAAATACAGTGTAATTTGTCAAGACCCTTCTGCTATGTGATCTGTATCACAAACATCCATTGAAATCTGTGCAGCAAGAATAGAACACTTAACATGCCTGTGCTCCAGAAAACAGTGGCATTTAAAATGCTGTTTGTATTTAAACATAACATATTTATACATAACATTTTTTAAAAATATATGTTTGAATGTATCAGAGTTACTTTGCTGGACTTTTTGCTGCAATAAGATGAAAACATGTCTTCTCCAGACAGTATTTTTTTCCTCTGTCCACCTCTGTAATTCCATAACACACACCCTTAAAAGTGTTTCTGTCTTACGAGTGGATTCTCTTTAACCAATTCAGCATTTTCTGTAATAAATTTATTAGAGCATTTTTTCCTGCTTTTCAAAGCCATCAGTCCTGATACAGTGTTGTTGAAGTATTTCTATGTCTTTCATATATAAAAATTCATTAGTTCTTAGTTCTATGTTCCAGTTGCTTACAGAGATATCCTTAGCTAACTTAAAGTTGGTATCATAACCCTACTGTAAATACAAACTTGTACACATGAGTAAATACACAGATTAACCTTTTCCAGACACTACTTGTAGATTTTAAAGCAGCAGTGACATTCCAAAGCAGTTAAGCACATGCAGTGACTTGTTATTGGGTGTTTGTCACCGACTGTGTTGTTCTTTCTACTAGTGCTGAAATTAGATATTAACCACATCCTCTCCCAGTACCTTAAACAAGGCAGCAGTACTACATAACATACCAACAAATGTGTATCACACAGGTGAACCTGGGTCAGCAGGTAACTTGCACCTCTAACTTTGAAAACATTTGGCAAGCACATCTTTTGAGTGAAAAGCTGTATTATAAGTTCTTTGCTTTATTCTTAAATGCACCTGCAAAGGCTTTAATGGAGGCAAATGTGTGACCTGTTCAAATGTATGTGCTGATTTTAGAATTATAGTTCCCTTTCTTCCAAGAATTGCCCTAATCTTCAAAATGCATTTAACTATAACAAAAAGAGCTCACCCTAAGCATATTAGTGTGCTCAGTCAACCTTCTCATTCAGTATTTCTTCTAAGTTCCTTTCTCTTAAAAGCCTTCCCAAACACTAATTTCAGTAGTGCTGTCGATCTGCCACCTGCATGATCCACCTTCTCCCAGTGTCCTGGAGACTTCCCAGTTGATCAGTTCCTTGCTTCCTTCTGTGGATATCTGCAGAAATCTTCCTAAATCTCTTTTAACGTCTAATGGAGTGGGCATTTAACCACACTTTAGGGAAGAAGATGAAGTGTATCAGGTCTAGCTGAAACTATAGGAGGAATGTGTAGAACAAATTTACCCAATCTGGGCTTCAGCCACCCTAGTAGGATTAATAATATGTTGGCAAGTGTTTTATGGTCCTGACATGCTTTCTCTTTCAAAAGACTATTTTTGAAAGACTGAATTTATTAATTTCTTCTGGAAAAATCAAAATTGCAACCTATAATTTCTTCTGCTCCTTCCTCCTTAAGGTGGAGCGTTAGTTATGTATTTGAGAGTATGCCTTTTGCAGACACGGTATTAGAGACTTAAGCTCTTTATTTACTGTATCTGGAGGCCCTGGTAAGCCAAGACTTCTACAGTATTTCACATTTTATTTTTCTGAGCCACAGCTTAGGATCAGGTGGCAGTTAAGTCACTTAAGGTTATTTAAATGCATCTAAAATGTTGCTTAATAATTCAGAACCAGTTTGCTCTGTTTAGAGTATTAAGATTTTTTAAATCCTTTTAATTAACCAATTTCAACAGCAGTTTAAATAAACAGAAACAAAAAATCTGTCTCCCTTGAAAGGGCAGAAATGAGATTTAACTCAAACTGCATGTCAATTTAAATTAGGAATGATCAGGATTTCAGTAAATTTAGAGTCAGACAATTCTTAATATTATATTACATTATATAAATATTATATATGTAATACATATTTTTATATAATATTATATAAATATGAAAATATTCCTCCAAACCCAAATGTGATCATTCCTGTGCTCAGAGTAATCTTCTTTGATGCCCACAGTAGTGAAGATAATGCCACAGGATAGCAAATTAGGTACAGCACTCAGCTGGTGTAGTAAACAGAGTATTTAGCATGCATAGGTTTGAGAAAGTAACTATCCTCTGTTCTCAGACAGGTGATGTTAGAGCCTGATCTCCATATTGCTATGCCAGGTAGTTTGGCAATTCTGTATATCAGTTCTAGAAGCCATTCTTTGTAAGGATTATTCTGCATTTCACTCAGTGCAAGCTACTTACTTCAAATAACCTACTTTTAAACTCATTAGATAGTGTTTAAACTCATTAAATAGCTCATGAAAGCGTTATATGCCCAGGACCATCTCTGGCTTTTAACGTTCTTTAATCATCTTCTTGATAGAAAGTAAGATTGGGAGAAAGATCTTACTGTGAGAAAGAATTCATGCAGTGTCATGGTTATGCCCAGTAGCACTTTTAGCAGCTTCACATAAATCAGAAAAGTAGCTTGAATATCTCTCTGATGGCAAAGGAGGATTTTGGATGAATTAAATATTTTTCTGATATGCTCAAAAAAGTTTTCAAATGTTTTATAAGTTCAGGAAAAATTTATTATGTGATCCATGTCATTTCAGTTACTGCTGTTTATATTTCCTACTACGTAAAATAGTTCTCATCTGCTTTAATTCACATAATTTAAAATTTTACAGGTCAGTATAGCGCTGATGGTGGCATGTGTTATCAGCTCTGATTTAGTTTACACAAGGCCATAGCCACCTACAAAGTTAGATGTCCCTCCTCTTGTCATTTACAACTGTCCTTAAGTCAATACTACCTGCCCTTGTCTTTCCTCTCTTTTCAGGATATGTTGTTATTTTATTTATTCAAGCAGTTTAGTTTAGTTAAGACACCAAGAATTTGCTTAAGCAAATTGGCCGTACCAGAGTGGCATATTCCCATGCCTCTTTTGGAAGCATGATTTCTGGTTGTTCTTCCTGATGACTTGCAACAGTAGAACGGTTGGACTGATGGACGTCGAGTGCAAGAGGAAAGGACCACATATCATTGCAGACAGAACACTGAAGCAGTTGCAACCCCTAGGATTGCTGTTAGTAAGTTTGGTGCTCAGAGAGTAGTATCACAGTCTTTTGGTCTGCACATACAAAAGGGAGTAGGTGATGTTCTTGCCCTGCTGAAATCAATGGCACTACTTTAGAGAATATTGAGTAGATTTTGCTTCTTGAATGTGATGTTTACTTTTGTGGAAATATAATTTCCATTTGGCAGTCAAAAATTCTGTAAGTATTACAGAAAGATTTTTCATATTTCCTTCCAAGAAAGACAGACTTGATCTGTCTTTTCAGAGCTAGTGTCTCTGCATAAGTAACTATGATATCCAAAGAGAAAGATGAGAGCCCTTCATGTATGAAGACATTGGAAGGAGATGGAAGGGGTGTCTTCCTCATCACATAGATGTAAGCTTATTCTAAACAGAAATAAAACTACATTCTGTAGGTCAATATAGTTTCTGATCTCTAGCAACAACTCTGAATCTGGAGAATGTTTAACCGAATTCAGGAAATAGATGTGCATTTCAGATGAGCTGTTTTATTTAAGACTCACTAAAGTAAGCAAGCATTCACAACGCTCAATGCGGTATGTGAACGCTCAGTTGAGTCATCCTCATTAGTTAACCCACTGACTAATGCCAACCATGTGATTAATATATTCCACCCAGGCACATCCCTCAGACCAAAAGTGTTCTTTTATTCAGCACTGCCCCATTTTACAAGACATTTATTTGAGGGGAGGCGCATTATTGTTCCCAGGAAGATGCCTTAGTTAAGCCACAGAGCTTTGCTGTTGCATATGGCATTATCCAGCATAAACTGGGCCTCAGATATTTTATACTTTTTCCCCGGAATTCAAGCTTAATGTCAATTTTATGGACTTTTTTTCCCCTCGTAGGAAGAAAATGTAATGATAAAATACCCATAAAGAGGCTTTGTAATAGTATGATACTAAGAATGCTGTGTCTGGTTACCAGAAAATTTAATGATCTCCTGCTGTTTTGGTAATTGCATAAGTAATACATCAGACTGAATCACCAAAGCGGTCTTAGACGCGCTTTTTATTCTATTTACCTATCTACCAATCACAATGTTATACTGTAGATATCATTGTGACATCTGAGCATCTTAATCCTTTGAACTTGTGGTTAAAATCCTTTTGGATTGTTTTTCCATGCAGTTATAATTAAGTGCACATGAATCCAATCCTGGGGCATTCTCCTATGAGTGACTGTGTTCACATCCATTCCCCTTTGGGATGTATGCAAAGCAAAGTTCTTGTAGTTCACTTGGAGCGCTAAGTGTAGTTATGTGTTTTCAAACTTCCAGCAGATGTGGCTGTTTGCTTTCCTTCAGCTCTTCATCAGTGTCCACAGTGAAAGTTACAGTATTTCTGGTGACATGATCTTTCTTTAGCTAGCACAGTTTAGAATAATTAAATACATGAATAATTGTTAGTTTGATATAAGCATGCTGGCAGCAATGCCCATAAGTAATTAATAGACTGGTTTGCTCCTTGGCACAGCAGAAGTGGATGCTTAACATACAAATGCTGTCATCTGTAAATGCCAGTACTTAAACCTTTTCCCTACTCAGCAAGAAAACTGAAAGTAAATAATGTGAGGGAGCAGGTTATGGAGCTCTTCTGCCCACAGGTCCTTTGCCAGGAAAAGTCCCATTCCAGTGTATTCTGTTGGCTTCTCTTTCTCCAAGAAGTTACACAAAGAATTCCTAAATAAATCAAAGATTTCAAACCAGAAAGAAGAGAGGAAAGCAGAAAACCTGAGGGGAACTTTACAGCACCTTCCTCTTCCCTCAGCATCTGAAGTCATCATAGAATCATTGTAGAATGGTTTGGGTAGGAAGGGACCTTAAAGATCATGTAGTTCCAAGCGCTCTGCCATGGAGTCCAAGTCCTCTAGTCTCAGAGTTGTTGGCACTGTGGAGACCAGCACTGTCTTATTCAGTACCTGAAAGTAGCTCCTCTGATGGATGCTAACTTTGACTTCTTGCTCTCAATGTATAAGGCAACTTGTGTAATACTTTAACACCATCAATAGCACATCAACAAAAGTCATATTATTGGAAGAGACTTTAATTAATTTAAATTCTTTTCTGTTTTCACTTCTCCTGCCAAAATGAAAGTGTATTCATTATTTTGTGATTGAAAATGAGCTGTTTGAAAGGCCAGAGGAAGATGCAGCCTTTTTTGTAGTGCTTTTTAGTGAGATGACTTCTTAGAAATAAATGCAAAACAGATACTCAGTTATGTTTGTAACTGGATGAATTTTGACTTTATTTTGGGGGAGTACTGGTCACTAACTAAAATTTCTGATCTTGGGCTAAAAAGGGGCACAGAACTACCTCACAGCTACCCAGGTGGATCTGCTGTACACAGCAATTCCTAATGTCTTTTCTTGGAAGATAGATAAACTATAGTTACGTATTTCTTTTACTATCCACTGTTAAATGATAGGAATTGGGTAAAAATCTAGTATTTTTTTAAACACCATTAACATTGGGACTTTTCTTTAGTTTTGCTGCATGAAGGATTAGTGTTTGTTTGGGGAAGGTTTAAGCTTTGTTTTAAAATAAAGGATTTTTTTCCACTTAAAAAAATCAAATTTTCATGCAGAATCTTGAATTCATAACGTTGAACTTTAAAACCCAGGTAGTCCATGTGTTACTAAGCAAATAGAGCAACACTGGGTTTGGTCTTATCTTTCCATTTACACTGCCCTGTCGTTATGCTTAGTGTTTTAAAAAACAGAGGAGAACACAGTTGCTATCTTAATTTACTGGCTAAAAAGACAAGTAATGCAAATAAGGTTTATGAGCCTTCACTGATTAAAATCTATGCAGCAAATTCTTTTCTGGTATAATGATGTTAAGGCAATGAAAATATACACTGTGAAGATTGGCGGCACCTCAGGTACCTCAGAGAGCTGCACAGCCTTTCTAAGAGTAAAAAGCACGCTCTAAGTAGAGGATGTAGCATCACGTTTTGCTGTTTTATCAATGTCTGTCACTTTGCTTAGTAAATGTATTTTTAATATTTGCTTAATCTAAAATATTGTTTTGATCAAATATCTTCAGAGAAGATAGTAAGTGTGTGACATCTGGATTAAAGCTTTGTACTTAGATCAAGCCTAGAAGTCTTTTACTATGACATATTTTTCCTTGTTTGTGACGGCTTTCTTCAATTCAGATGTAAATTATCTCCAAGTTTATTCAACTAAACCAGATCGAATTGCATGTATTTCTATAAAGTAACCCCACTTTTGTTTGTTGCGCAAGTTGAGCGTATTATCTGTGTAACCCATAGATATTTCAATAGGTAGAAAGGATTCACTTTCACTTGTGTTTGTGTGTCATTCTGAAAATATAGTTTTTCAAACAGATCTAGTACTTTACCAGGTGTGCCTTTAAGTAATTTCTATTGCATTTATACTTTAGGAGGATTAGGAAAGAGAGTAAAAGAACTCTTTGTCCGTTAGATTCATTAAATGTATTCATGCGTGTGTAAGTGGTATAGAGGCTGTGCTACTCAGGAATCAGATCCTTGTCCTAGGGCGTAGAGAAAGGTGAAGGGTGTGATATTTACTGCTTGTGTAAGTGTCATAATAATTGTGTATTCGATTCTTTATTTTTAAATTACCTTCCTGGGCATTAAGCCATTTTTTTGGTATTTATCTTTTCCCTGCAGAGTTAGGGAGGGTAAGGAACCACACCTTTGAAATGGTAAAAGTACATCTGCTCAGGATGTGAAAGTATAATAGAGCAGATATGCCAGCAAAGGTGAAGACATGAGTAATACAAAAATCATTCTAGAAGGAAAAAGACTTTGCTATAAAAATGTATTAACATGTTGTTTCAACTAGTATTACATTTCATTACTGGATAATGAAAAAAACAAAGGGATTTATTCAGCATGAAGTGTAAGTAGCTACTATGTTCTTACAGGAGAAATATGAGTTAATGTTACTATCTCTTGGTTTTGCACACTCTTAAATCATTCAAACTTCAAAGTACCACAGAAGTACTTCAAACCAACTAACTAGTGCTTAGTTGAAATAATTACCACAGAATTCATTTCAACAAATACCTATGAAACTATAAATTTCCTGTGCAACAAACCAGCACTGGTTATATAGCGAAGCTCTTTAAAAGATGAAGTCTAAGCTTCTGTGCACCAAAGCATAAATTGTATCTATAGCTGAAGGAAAAGTATTGTTTTACCAACTTAAACCTAATTCAGTGAAACTGAAACATTTTGCAGCTCAATGGCAAGATCTAACATTGGTAGAAATAAGGTCCTGTTACCACCCCTGGTCATTTTGCTAGAAAGAGTCTTCCATGAAGAGAGGGGAGTGTTAAAGATTGCATAGAAAGTCATTTGCCTGAAGATGAAAACTACCAGGGCGCTCTTTGCTTTGGCTTTGGGACAGCCCTGAATGCACATGCATGTTATTCTAGATTCGGTGAGCTTGAGTATTAGTAATTTTGCTGTCACTTGAGTTACACTCTCTCAGCATCTGAACATTGTGTCCTTCCTCTGCCACCCTCTTCACTATATAAACTTGGAACAGCTTAGAGTCTCTTTAAGGGGTTTTGCTTTACATTTCATTATAATTAAAGAGCTTACCTTAGCAGAACCACACAATGTATTTTAAAAGTACATTGACCTCGTTGGCTGCTATCAGCACGTGACGTGTGAGGGGACTCTTAGAATGCATGCATACAACTGTTAGGAAGACAGTTATTGTAGGACCTGAAAATGCAGAGAACCACTGTGCTTTCAGCATTCGGTTAGGCCTTTAACAAATGCTGAGTGCTTAACGTGGTGAATTTTGCAACCTTTATCAAGAAAGTGTTGATTTTACCACATGGGTATCTGTGTAATCTCATTAAGTTCAACAGGATCAATTCAGATTCGATATATAAACACGTGCTTAAGTGATTTCCTGCATAATTGCTAACAACATAGAAGATATCTTTAAATAATAAAGGTGTAGGGGTTTGGGACAACCTAACTTATGTAATGTGTGGGGCTATTTTGAAAAGAGCACCATGCAGTGACATCAGAGCAAAGGATGTCAGCACTGAAGTGGGCTCCATAATTTATCCTAATGGTAATTGAAACAAGGTACACAGATACAAATATGCCTGTATTTTATACTTTGAATTATGAAATAATCTACCGAAACTTAAGTGAATAAAAATCCTTACAACACTACACTGGACACACCTTTTGTGGGCTTTGATACTCTCTATTATATGTCATTCTTTGGTTTCTAATTCTGTTTTAAAGGGCTAAGTTACAAAGCATCTTAGGTCTTCTATTTCATACATTTACAAGAGAAACCATTTCTTTTGGTAGGAGGTGTGTTCACTAATAAGGCTTCTATTCTTCGTAGTAAACAACATATTTACAAACCACAAATAACAAAGTAGAAGCTGCAGAAGGGGTATGGTGTGATAATTAAGTACAATGGCGACCCATATGAACAGAAAATGCCAAGGAGCTAAAACAAAGCAACAACAGCTTTGTTTGTTGACAGATGTAGGAGCCATATTGTTAGTTAATTGGGTAATGGTGTAAACATTTGCAAACTCTGCTGTCCCTCAGTGAATTAAGCAGCACACTGAAATTATGGTGAAAAGCTGCACAGTCCTTTTGCTGCAGGTACTCCACAATGCTTTTAACTAACCTTCTCAGCGTGGAGACCCTGAGGAAGGGACATCATGTGTTGTTATTATTTAAGGTACTCAAGGTTTGCAAACAGTTTAGACTAAGATATGTAGCTTGAATTATACTCTAGTGAATAATAGGTTTCCATATGGTTACAGTCTGGAAGATCATTTCATTGTCTAGGCTGGCTCTTCAAATTGGTTTTTTTCCCAAATGTAGAGGACACTTGTTCTGGCATTTGTAGCTTTTCTTGCAAAAAAAAAGGTTGCAGGGTTTGAAAATAGAGAGGTCTAATTAGATACTGGCTCGAACGGAAAAGAGGGAAAATCAGTTCTCTCAGGTGGACAATACCTCATCTGCTGTGAATTGCAGAGACCCCTATTTACCTCGCTGTCCATGTCGAGGTGCAGTAATGGACTGTAGCAGAATACCAGAACATTAAAAAATGCAACAAGATACTTAATTAGCGTAGTTCTGTAATCAGAAACTTAAATGCACTACTTTGGCTGTTTTTTACATAACAGGTTTGCTTTTGAAGATAATAACCTTTCAATAATTGAAGCAGCATCTATGCAGGAATGCATAATTGGACTGTGGGTAATAGGAATCTGAAATTGAGTATGGTTTTTAGAAATGATTTTTCTCTCCAGACATATAGCAATAGCTCACCATGGTACATGAAGTTTAAGAAATTATGTTCCTGCATTGGGGATCAAAATAATGTGTCTGCGTTTGGGGTTTTTTCTTCTGCAGTCAGGTGAAATATATTGATTTCAATGGACTTAGGAAGTGATAAGTTTTTAATATTTGGTTAAATAATGAATTTTCTGTAATTATCCAATAAAACAGTAGAAATACAAATATATTCAAGTTTGCCTGATTTAGCTGGGAGGGAGAAAGAGGAGCAATACTGGTTTTGTTGATTAGTAACAGGATTAGTAAGTTATCCTTTTAAGACAAAATACGTAGCATTTTCTCCTTAATTCATAATGTTTGGTGTGCTTGACTGTTTTAAAAGATAATTTTAGTAGTGGCATATTATGGTCGTAGATAAAACAAATTGAACTTTGGAAAAAAAAAATGTTTATCAGTATGCATTTGCATTTATATCCATAGCATAAGACTAATAATCTATTATTCACAAGCAAACTTCTGACAACTAGTGTGCTCACACAGCAAAATAAAGTCAAACAGAAATACCAGGGAAAATAGTTTAAAAATGGAAGTCAAATATTTCAAATAACAATAAGATTAAAAGAAATAATGTTCATCTTTCTAAGTGAAGCTTTGCCTTCATATAAATGGAGTCTTCTTGCCTTCATAGTAGTCTCCTGAAGCTCATCACAACATTAACATGTCAACCTGAATGTCTGAAGGACACCAGAATCCTTGTCATCATTATTATATCTATATAAAGAATTGTATTATGTATTTACAATTCGATTTTATTCTCATACAAGATATCCTATAGGCAGCAGTCTAGCTTCTAAATATAATCCTCAACACAAAAGTTTCTTGCTGACTATAAACAGAGAATTGCTTATGTACCTTAAGTGAAAGTCGGTAACGGGATAGGCAGCATGTTGAGCAGCTTGCAGAGTTTGGTGCTAAGATCCAAATGCAGAAAAATTTGGCAGTAATGGTGCAGATAGTGCCTGTATTGTTATCTTCCAAATTGCATGGCATTTAACTCTCATTGGAATTCTCCTGTATGCCCACCTGCAGAAGTGATTGCCTAAATGCCTTTACAAATTCAGTGAGGAGCCCAGATTCCAGGGCACAATCATATATTACAAATGTACGCAGCGAAATGTATACATAAATGATACATAAACATAGTACTTATAATGTATATATGTATACCTGCACACACATGCATAACTACACACTTCAATAGTTGGGTTGAGGTGCAGTTTCACCATATCGTGAGCTGATTTAGCATCTCACTCCACATGAAAGGAGGAGGGCCCTGCTTCCTCCCTTCTACTTTGTCCTTAGTGCTTTTGCTGCTTGTACTGGATTTGATGTTGACTGGACTTGTGTGTTCACCAGTTAAACTCAGTAGCATAACAGAAAAATAACCAAACTAATGAAAGTGTACAGTTTTCTCCCAGCCTAGATTCATTAAGGTGGCTGCTAAGCATCAGTGTGAGTGAAAGGTGCTTCACTATGTGACTTGGAGCAAGGAAGGGAGTAGAAAATTAAAGGCAGAATAGTTTTCCCCTTTCAATTGAGAGATCATGTTGGATTTGCTATGCTGCTTTCACCATCAGTTTGATGGAAGTTTTAGGATACTTACCTGGGACTACAGTTTTATTTTATATCTTAACTCATGTGTTCTAGCAATCCTCCCAAAAGACCTTGACTTTGATAAAACTAGATACATATTCACGCTTTGGTTTATAGTGGAAAACCAAACCTTAGAATTCATGTTGTGGATTCTGTTTATTATTATTATATTTATTTAATAATAATAATATACATAAAATGCAGTATATATTTCTTAATCTGCATCCTGGGAACACATACCCACAGCTTCAGGTATCACTGACAGAAGGCTCAACAATCTCCCTGGTGAAAGTCTGTCCTGTGAAGAGAAACAATTCAAAGAAGTCTACTTACACATATCTTCTTTTTCTTATCTTTACAGGTGACCCAGCTGGATCCAAATAAATCATTACTGGAGGTAAAACTATACCCTCAAGAAACGCTTTTCCTAGAGGCAAAAGAATAAATTTAACAACATTGTAGAACTGATCACCCTTTGAAAAGCCAGAGGCACAGCATCGAAAGAAGACTTCTATCAACGCCACCTTGTACTATCATCCAACTCAGTTCAATGTCACAACTTTGCCTCTTACAAGAATCCTGAAAAATTGAAAAAGCATAGCTAAAGTTTCACATACATGAGTATATGTTTCCAACCTCATTTAAATGAGCAGAGGATAACATTCTGCTGTGAACACTGAACACGATGACTCTGTTGCTCACTTATCATCCAGCTTTTGTTATAATTAATGCACTGTTAAAATGTGAGTGATTGTTAGGTAGAATTTTTACTCCTCAAATGCCCCTTTTTCACCAAGAAATCTTGGACATTTCTGCCTGTACTTTTGACACTAGAATGCTGTATATTTGATATCTCACTGAGCCAGTGCTCTCATATATATGCATTTTATTTCTGTGTTTGAATTTCTACTTTGTCAACTAATTTAAAAAGGCAGAAAAAATTAATGGGACATTCTCAGCCATGGAAATTTAACAGTATTATAGTAGAAAGCATATAATTTTTGTTAGTACTTTCTGACTTCTTTGATAAGATGTAAGGTTTTGTTTGAAGAATATAGTTTGACATATATGCAAGATATTTATTTACTGGTTCTGCTTTGGGTCTCAGTTCTGATTCAGTTTAGGAAGTATTTTCCATTACATTGCAGTGCGTGAAACTGCTTATTGCATGATGTGAATATTTAAATAACATTAGAAATGGCCAGTACCAGAAACCTGGTATCTTGCCAACACTTCAGGAATCAGCTGATATTGAATATCAGCTGTTAAAAACCTTTCAAATACCAGATACAAAAGTTCTTTATTTCGCATTGTGAAAGAAAGGGCAGTTCCCATATTAGCAGTTTTCCTTCATTCTGGCACTTGTTTGTATCCTGTTACTCTCCTGTTTTAAAGCACCTTGTTTGTTTCATCAAACAATGAGCATCTTAAGAGGTGGTGTAAGAAGAAATCTGCCTTATTATTGCACACTTTTGGACATTTTAACAATAGATTACTGATCCCATCTCAAATTAAAGAAATCCTACTTCTCTTGTCTGACATGTATGCACCAGCTACCTGCCATCTGATGGGGAAAAATCTGGTACTTGAAATTTCTCAACCATACAATGAGCATACTGAGTCTAAGACCATAATGTACATTCACCTGGTGCCAAACCAGCATCAAAACTGGTTTGGTTAGTCTTTTTTTCTGGGTTTTGTTTTTCGCTTTTTTTTTAAGGCTCTGGGCTTACAGGGTAGTGCACAGTGGCACTACAGAATCATCATCTGCTAATCAACCTTCTCTCTTTTTTTGGCACATTGTTTTCCACCTATGTTTGTATGTAATTCATAGTGTTTATCATAGCAAAATGAGTTCTGATTTGAAAATTTTATACTAAGCAAAACCCAGTTGCACACATCTCTTAGGCTTTCTTTTTTTTTTTCCTTTGGAAGGATGTTGATATAAAATTAAATGTATGCCTATTATTAGGGTGTTAGTGAAGCTGATAAATTGTTACCTTTACCAAAAATGCAAATTTCTGAGTGGGGAAAGCCTTATTCTACCTTTTGTAATTCTGTAATTAGTGAGTGCTACATTGGACACTTTTAGAAGTGAAGTATCTATGGCAAACAAAAGGTTTGGAAGTGTAAGCAAATTCCAATAATTTCCAGTTCACAAATAAAAGAATTCATAGCCAATAGAAAGGTAAATGTATGTGTAATGGAAAGCTGAATGCAGACACCTCATTGTGAACTCCTGTTTCCTTACAAAAAAAAATCCACTATGTTTAGTAGATAAGAAATTAACATAGGTTACAAATTGGGGTGATGCTGTTTCTACAAACAATCACAGTAACACATACAGCAGGATTTTAAAGTGATGCATATCTCTTTTTTTTCATATTAGCTTTTCCTTCTAAGCTGGCTATAGAGGAAAGGAGTTGCTGAAATACTGCTACACAAAGCAAAGCGACCTTTCAGCCAACTTGTTTGTATTAATCTGTCCTGTTTAACTTTTGTTTGATCTCATCCGGCTGTTTTCTCTCACTCGACTTTATTTCTGTATTTTGACTTATATATTCTTTACTTTGATACTAGTTTTATAAACTTATTAAATGTGGCTTGAATATTTGTTGAACTTGTTGAAGTCAGTGCTCCCAGGGTTCATTTGGCCTCTTTTTTTCCCTAACTTTTGTTATTTTTTTCCCTCATTTTGCTCATATTACAAAATACACTGTCATTATCAAAATGTTCTAGTGATAATTAACTGGAAATGTTCAAAGTGGTGGCATTATTGTCCGCTGGTATAAAGATATCAAGATCAGTATACAGGGATTATTCTGCCACAAGAAGTGTATCACTCTTTAAATAAAACGTCTATGATTTTTGGTCCTTTAAATACTTTGGGCCTGATTTCAAGAAGCAACCATCTAGAGTCACCTTTCCAAATTATACCCTCGACCAATCCCTGTGTAGAAACATTAATATTCTATGCCATCATTTTCTGCTCTCCTAAACCATGGTATTCACCTCATGTGCTTTACTGGCATGGTTAATCCTTCAGTCAGTCTACAGACTAATTTTGTGATTCAGTATTACCCTGACACTGTAATGCTGTTGCTACAGAGCGTATCCCTGATTCTACCTTTTTATCTTCAGGTCCTTCACATTAATGGATTATCATTAACATGATTAAGGCATTAGTTTTAAGTCTTAAGGAATTACTGTTAATGAGTGGAATCCTGAACGATATGTCGGCTTTCATTCCTGCCCTTCAGAGCATGATGGTGAAGGTGGGCACACTCTGGCTTTTGAAGAAACTTCTGCCTATTGACATTGGTGTTTGGAATCATTTATTAGAGAATATGCAGAACACAAGCATGTGCTCTGCATTCTCTGCATATGCACTCTGAAGTTCAGTGAGAGTGCTGAGGGTGTTTCTATGGGAGCTATGTTGGGGGGGTGTTTATTCTTTTTAATGTAGCAGAAAAGGACTTTGGCTTTCATAAACTGTACCTATTCGGTGACATTAGAAACTTAAAATAAATTTTCAATTACAGTAGTGTTTCTACTAAAAAGTTACATGATTTCACTCTTCTCTATGTGGGGGAAAACAAAACCGCCATGGACCAGATTCGCAGGACTGAAGCACCTCATTATCCAAGCCTCATGTCCTGACTCCCTAAACAAAGCATGGGAAGATTTATGTGCCTTGAAATGGGGCCCACAACAAGCAGAAAATACATAAGTAGGTCTCCAGACAAAGCAAAGCAAAAACCTGTGTGTGAAGAGTCACTTCCAGGTAGAACAAGAAACTGCTTGGAGCTGTCAGGAAATGCTAAAGATGGAGATATCTTGTGCACACCATTCCTCAGTGGAGGCAGGGCTTTCTCCTCTCTGCTGCCCAGCATGCCTCCCTTCATGGAGGGTTCACAGCACAGAGACCGTCCATCAAGGTAAGCACCAAGTCCTTCCTTCCAACATTTGGCAAAGCAGAGGTCACAGTTTTGTTTCAGAAGAGCGATGGTGGCTTTCCTCTGAGACTCCCCTGCATTTTACTTTACATTGAAGTTTTCCCATGCTGTGAGTGATACAGCTCTGAGGAGAGACAAGCCTCTGCATCTGACATATCAGCAGGCTACTTCATCACCGTCATGGTATAGACTCCTTCCAACGTGTGTACTCTCTTTGCTGTCAAAGCTGCTTGATTCCCAATTAAGAGAGTCCCTTAAGTTCATTGAGAGGGAAGGTACGAGCAGGAGCATATGGGGTGCTTTGTCTGATGCAAGCTGTCTTACAGCCGTGTCCCATGGTGGTTCATTGCAGTCACTGGTCTTCTCAGTCAAATGACCTAGGAGGAGAGACTGGATGTTGATGCTGCACCCTAGTTAAATTTTCTTACTCGTATGAAAGAGAAGGCAACAGCAGCAGCCTTTATTATACTGTTTTCTGGAGAGGTCATGAAATAAAGCAGAAATTACTGTATATTTTACCCAGCATGAACCATTGTTCACTTCCTGAAACCATTTCCTTACGGATGACAGAGATGGAGGAATACCAGATTCAGCATGAAACATGTCAAGATCCAGGCAGTTTTATACTCAATCTGGTATAGAGCTGCACTGCTGCCAGAAGAGCCACCTCTGCCCCCAATGCTGCACTAGAACCGGACAAACTCATGTAGCAAAAAACTAACCTCCTTTTTGCTGGAGCAGTTTTCAGGCTGATCCAGCTCACTGAGTGGCTGTGTGCACACCAGCACTGACAAAAAGCAGGAGAAGGTGGAGCACATAAGGGGTGAGTAAGTGAAGATGCAAGGGAGAGGAAGGTAGGGCTGCTTGTCTGAGATTCTGTTAATTATGTTCCTCTAAATATTTTTGGATGCCTTGTGATTTCCTTTACATTTTGCATTAATTTGGTTTTAATTTCAAGCAAATGAAATGAATGGGATAAAGGTTTTGCTGTCTGAAGTTTTCATCAGTTTTGTGAAAGTCAGTAGCTCAGAGTTCAAGAAATAAGAAGCCAGATGGGGGGGTATCTCAAGTGTGCCCAGTGAGGGCAAGGCTCACACTGCATCTAACTCTTAGCTAGTAACAAGAGACTTGAGTGAGCAGCCTGAGCAACCTACCTGCAGAAAAATATGTTTCAATGGGATTTAATGTCTCGTTAGACACCAGAGAATTCACTCTTGGTCAGGGCTTTTCTCTGTGGATTCTTTTATGTGTAATAAAGACTGAAGTCACACTGCAGCCTTAACGTAATTCAATTAAAATATCATTCAACTGCTGGTTATAGAAGGCACCTTCATTAGTTTTCCTGTGCTCACAAAACCATTGGTTAACACAGTCATTATTTTGTACTTACTACCAATGAGTTTCATTTACTATTTCTGTGTTGTGACAGTCTTCCACAGTCCATTGCTATTTGCTTTCAATCCAGCCATCTTGAATGAGCTTGTATCATTCATTAATATCATCACATCACTACTGATACCTTTCTCCAGATAATGGATGAGTACCTTGGATAACACGGTGTCCTGGTTCCCACATAGATCCTTGGAGACATGCCAGTATCCTTTCTAGCTGTGAAAACTGTTGCTTACTGCTTCCAGCTATCAATTTCTGAGTAATACTCCCTTTTTTCTCAAGAAAAGATGTTTCCACTGGAGTAAACAGCACTGCAATTGACTAGCTCCGTTTTCCTGTGGTTGCCCTACTTTCATCAAGTACTCCTTCTACACCCTGGGAATATATTAGTCCAATTATTTTTCTAATGATCTTTTACACCTTTGGTAATTGTTCCTCGAGGTCTGTCAGTTGTTTAGTTCTGGGTTTGTGTCTTCCCAAAGTTAACATTCCACAGCCGTGTTCTTTACTGTTCTCCTAATCTGAGTCTGTCTTTCAATTACATCCTTCAATGCTCTGGCTCACCTGGCTCAGTTACTTCTGGTGGGCATTCTGGAGTCTTCTTAAGAAAGATACATGTGTACTGTGGGGATCTGAGACAGTGTCTTCAAATAGTTTTGGTAACAATCTTAGCCTTTTGCCTGTGACTTCACTTCTCCTTATTACCTCCCTCTTTATGCAGTTTTCTTCTTAAAGCTAAATGCTACTCTGGTGATTTTTAAATGTTATTTTATTATTTTAGCAAAATAGTGAATATAAGGATGCTTTAGTTTACCTCAAAATGTGTTTTCTATCACTTCATTTGCCTCCATGTTTTATTTAACCTACTGTCAGAGTCCCCATTAGCTAGTTACTATCATTCGTAGGTATTTTCTGCCTTGTAACTACAGCATCCAGTTCCTCCCGATCTTGCCTTTTTGGAATTCACCAATACACCTCATTTGTTCTCATTTGAAACCTCCCATTCTGTCTCAGCCATTTTCGGAGGTTTAAAACTACTCTAATGTGCACGTAGAAACATTTTTGTCTCTTTGCCGGGCTTCTATGCCCTCGTTAATAAGGACTTTTCGTTGGATGAGGAAAAGGCATTTCCGAAATGCAGTGGCAATTGAGAAGGGATTTATTTGTTTTAACGACAGTTATAAACTCACATCTACAGAGGAACTTTATAGGCAATTTTGTGGATCTAACTTTTTCAAATCCAGGTGTTTTTCAGAGCTGAAGTACAACCTGTACGTTGCAGAGATCACTCCGTTGCCGAGAACGTACTTCTGCTTTTTCAAGGTGTAGACGAAGGTAAGACAATGGGTGACTGCTGCACTATCCTCTACTGCAGCAAATAAACACCCAAAAGCAGAACCGCGGCCCTCAGCACCCTCAGTCGCTGCGGGGGAACCGCCGGCGCACTGAAATGGCCGCGGCCGAGCCCCTCACCGCAACGCCAGGCCGGGAGGCGCGGGGCGGGCCGTGTCTTCGCACCTCGGGGCGGGCGGGCTGCGCGCCGGAATGCGGGCCCCAACGGGAGGGTGCGGAGAGAAAACGCCCGTCCACGGCCTCGGGAGCCGCTCCCGGCCCCGCTGGGGTGTGGAAGAGCCGTCGACGGAAACATCCCCACCGGGCCCCGGCGGGGCAGGCGGGAGGGAGCCGCGCACCGGGGGAGCGCTCCCCGGGGTCTCCCGTTCCCTTCTGGGCGGACACGGGGCCGGGCGTGGAAAACCCGGGTATTACCGGGCCATAAACCACTCAAACAAACCCCAAAGCACGGAGCTCGGAGCCGCAGCACTGCGGGGCTGACGGCAACCGGGGCGGCACGGGGACGGGGGAGGAAGCTGATGTTCCATCATTAAGTTCACGGGAAGTCTGTGTTTGCGCTACCGACCCCGTTAAACGGCGTTATGTTAACTGTAAAAAGAATATAGGAATCGTTCTCCCCCACGCTCCTTCCCGAGTATGCCCGGTTTTTGGTGATGCCGTTGAAGCGGCTCCTCTCCCTCCTCTCCGCAATACATCTCTTTAACGGTGCAGGTTGTGTTTATTATCTACCGTATTCCAGCAGGACTGGGAAGCTCCCGAGCTCCTAGGGCAACAAACATGGAGAGGGGGTGGGAGAGGAGGCAAAACACTCTCCGACTGGGACTGACATGATCATGAATAAAAATCAAAGGCTCAGTCTTCGGCTGATGAAACCATTTACCCTCCAAAATAAGCGGGGATGCGCTGGGCAGGACAGGAGCTGAGCCGGGGCGGGGGGAACACACACACACTGCCCTGTGTATCCATCCCGCTGTCACGAGTGGGGGCAATTCCCACCCCCGTCAGGCATGAGGGAGCGCGGGGGTTTTTAATTACTCTCCTTGCCTTTGCTCCCTTCATTTTTTTCTGCACCCTTTTGCAGCGAGACACACTTGGAATCAGAGCGGTTGTGACATTTTGGTGGCAGCTTATTGTGCGGAACACTTAAAGTTTAAAAAACAAGCCCCATAGAAGTTGAGGGGCTTAAAGCAGCCCCCTTTGTGGGGCAAGACATAGAGTTTTGATTCTGGACAATGGTGTTTCTCAAATTTCTTCCAAAAACCTGCACCCCATCTGTGATCTCAATGAAATCGCTTTTCTCTCTCCCTTCAATTCATTTGGCAAAGGCGAAGCAGATGCATGGGACGGGGTCTGAATTTTAATTATTAGGTTTTACCTGAAACAAAACAAGCAAATCCTTTTTACCATGTGTTTGAAGTTAGGGGACGGGTAGGGGAATATAAAATATAATTAAAAAGCTCGCGGATCGTTAGGGAGCTGACAAGAGCCTTTTTAATGAAGCTCTCGGTGCGCCCTATAGTAAATTAGCGGAGCGGAGCTTTCCTGAGTCATTCTGGGGCTGAGCTGCTGCCTCCTCGTTACCTGCATGTGTAAGTGAGTGTGAGCAGCCCGCGCCTGCAGGCGAGCCCGCGGCACACGCGTGTTTCCCAGCGCCGTTATCACGCTGCTCCCGGTGGAGCCCGCGCCCCGCAAGGTGCGGGGTGGGAGGCGGGGGACAGTCGGTACCGATCCGCCCCCCGCCCCGCACCCCCTGGCCCGCGGGGGGCTGCACCGCTCCCGGACCCCTCCCGCAGCCCTCAGCGCATTATCTCGAAGTGCATTTAACCATCAATACGGTGCGAGGGGAAAATTGTCTGTCACTTTAATCCATGCCCGAGGGGCTGGGAAATAAAAAGGGAGAGAGGAGAAGGAGGGAGCGAGCAAGGGAAAGGCCTTAAAGAGCCCTAAATCCGCTCAGGAGCTATGGGAATGCGGGGCAAAGCTCCGCGCCCCCCTGCTCAGCACCCCGCACCGGGCACCGCGCAGGTGCAGCCGGTCTGGGGAAGGAGCCGCTCGACGCCCTTGCTTCGGCGTGCGGGAGGGTGTGGGATCCCCCCGCTGCGGGAAGGGGAAATTCCCTCCGCCGTGACTCTGCGTCTGTAGGGGCGGTGGGAGAAGGGAAGAGCGGGGGGGGGACCCCGCAGCCCCCCCTCCTCCCCAGGGCTGGTGCGTGGCTTTCCTTCTGTGCGCGGGAAGAGGCCGCCTCCCCCCGCTCCGTTAAAGCGATTGAGATTTCCAGGTTTCCTTCCCCTCCCTTGGGAAGCCGCATCCCGAGTCTGAGCCAAACTCGGGGGATGGAACCCGGACTTTTCATGTTTAGCTCCCGCACACGGGGTGAGGGGTATTTTTTACGTGTGTGCGCTTTTTCTCCCCATCCCTCTTTCTGTGTGCCCGTGTGCGTGGACGGGCGCAAGCTCGCAGAGAAAAGAAATTTTAGAGTAACAAGTCCAGGCTTTCTTGTGCAGTTATTTTAAGGGCTTTGTTCAGTGCCTGAAGGGGGATGCGCCCATTTGTTCGGGAGGGGATTCATCACATGCCCCTTTCATGTGAACCAGAGGTTAACAACCTAATGAGCACTTGGGGAAGAGATGAAGCGTGTAAAGAGCCCGATTTTCCCAAATCCTGGGCTGCTGGCTCGGGGATGTGCTACTCTAACCTCTGCCGGGTTAATGGTCCCAGCGCTTCCAGCGGAGCGGCCTCGGAACGCGGCCGGGTCCAGCGGCCCGACAGCCCCTTCCCAATGCCCCACCGGGGAGCCGGGGCGGGGGGGGGACCGGCTCCGCCGCTACATATGTTGGGTCAAGTCTCCCCATTGTGAGCGTGTAAAAAGGTGTAAAAACTCAATCATCTGTAGCTTGTTTTATGTTTTTTTTTTAAGGGAGGGCTTACCCCTGGATTTGTTGCATAATGGATTGTTAAAAAAGTGGAGGGCTGAATTAAAACTGTTCCCTAGTCACTTTTAATTAGACCGCTCTATTTAATTAGCAAAGTTGAAACATGCAATTAAAATTAGCTCAGTTTAGCACATATTAAAGGAAATGGGGGAACGCGGCTCCGGCTCGTATTAAAGCGAGTCGGAGGAGAAATGGCGGAGAAGCCTGAGTCGAAGCGAAATGACTCTGTGGAGGTAATTCAGCGACCGACCATCTGCTGGGGGACCCGCCGCCCTCCCCTTCATTACGAACCGGCTCCTAATGTCTCTGTAATGACCGTCCCCCCGACGCCGAGGCGGCCGGTGCCGCTGGACGGGGCAGAGCACTTCGAGGGGCTGCGTGTGTGTGTGTTGATGTCTGTTTGTGACCCGGTGTTTTCCTGAGGCCGGGTGCTGTGCCTGGGCTTGGTGTCGGGGTCGGGCAGCCTCAGTCCCCGCCGTGCCCCCTCTGCGGAGCCGGGCTAGTCCTTGCCCCGCGGCCGCTGCGGGGAGAAGGGGAAGGAGCCCACGTAGGAACACGTAGAGCCCCAATTTTCCCTTATTTCCTTCCACAAATCCCTGTTCCCGGTCTCTTTTTCCTCCCCCACTGGGAGCCGGGAAAGCGAGTTAATAATGTTTCAAATACTTGAGGAGTCCGGGCTAACGGGAGCCCTGTCTACTTCTCCCCGCTCCGGGATCCGAAAGGGTTGCCTGGACTGGGAGGGATATGCCTTTTTCTTGGTGGTGGTGGTGGTGAGGAAGGGTAATTTTCATTCTTGTAATATTGGTTTGGGGATAATTACTTTTAATGTCAAAAAGATTTAGTTTAATATCATCTCTATTAGGCTGCTGGGCGGATAATTAAAAGTGAAGATGATAGCAGCAGGGAAACAGATGGCATTTGCTTACTTTGATTCAGTAGGTAAATAATGAAAAAGTCAATGGCAAACCCCCTAGAACAATTGAAACCTTAAAGAGCACTAACATTAGCAGGTACTTACAAACTGTCTTCCGCTAAGAACGAGATGAAAATACACTAATCAAGAACTATATTTCCCTGGGATGCTCCCGGGCGCTGCCTGTCTGCCTTCCCCAGCCTGACAGCCAATGGACGGGCTCTTTTTAATTAAGATTTTACTACTGTAATTGGGGGAAGATGCGGCAGCACCGGTGCATGCGGCCCCCTCAAACTTTTGCACGGGAGCTGCGATGCATTGGAAGCCTTTAGGGGAATCGGTGGGAATGAGGAGAGGAATAAACACTGGGGACATCGGGGCTTCTTCAATATAAATATATAATAGCCCCCGTCCGGTGTGTTACTGGATGACCCAGATGTGAGCACCGGCTCCGCGCCTTGCCGGAGGCTGCCACAGCCGAGCATGTCGCGGGATAATTAAGCACCAGCCGGGGTACCGCGCAACGAAACGCGCCGTTTCTCCCCGTTCCCTCAGCGAAGCGACGCCGCTTCCAAACCGGCTGCACGAACCGGGCCGGCTCCCCGGGATTCCTGACCTGACCCCCTCCATCCCACCGGGGCTCCGCGCCCGGCCCGGGCAGCGCTCCCGCTGCGGGGACCCTCTCGCCACCGGCCCTGGAGCCTGGTCCGAAACCGGGGTCGCTCCTCCGGTGCCCGGCGAGCC